>PVKS010010938.1:0-58389 GCA_004027875.1 Aplodontia rufa
GTAAAATCAGCTTAACCCAGAGATCTAAGGGTCGATTGTCTCCACTCATCTGTGGAGGTGGGGACTAGACCCTGGACAATGAGAAAGTTGGTCTAGAAACATGAGTTAAATTCAGTAAGATGTAATGCTTTACAATCTAATACTATTTTTAGAGTTATAATGGGAAGGGGAAGGGAGGGATAAGGGAGGGCAATTGAGGGGGGCACTCCTGTGGATAGTTGCAATGTCCAGAATATATACACATCTTATACACATTTTATATTGTTTTGTTAAAATCTTGTAAGGTTGCTCAAAAATAAAAAAAATTAAAAAAAAAGAATTTAAAAGAGAGAATCTGTTCATTAGCATACAATTGAATTCAAGCATGGAAATAAACACAGTAGGATAAAAACAATTAGTTCCGTATAATCAATTCCATTTGCTGCATATAAATCACCAGCTTCCTGATAACACACCTAATGCAAGCTAAATGGGGGCTGTGCAGAACTTTCAGCAACTATGCTGAGAGATGAGTTGGATGGGGAAGAGAGGGGCTGGAGACCATTCATTCCAACGCTGATGTTTAGCCACTGTTTCTCTTGGCTGACTACAAAATAAAGCACTAAAATAATTTACATCATTTCGTTAAGTATTTGAACAGCAAAGCATGTCTCAAGACAATTATTCTAATTGTGGAGTTAATCAAATAGTTTCTTAAGGAATGATACTTAAAACAATGTTTTGAAGAATTTTTTTCTGAGACTTTTTTTTTTCTTTTCAAAAAGTGCAATACATTGGTGTACTGGTACATATCTATTCTAAATAATGTTTTATTCATGAAGACATCATTCGGATTGCACTAAAATTTCCCTAAACTTTTAATAGCATTAATTTTTAAATTTTTTTCTCTGAAGTTTTAATCCTATGATTTGATACAGTAATTTAAGTATTTGCTGTTTTAAAAAACATTCACTGATTTTGAGCATTAACAATCTTAGAATTCTTGGAAAAATATTTGAGTTACTATGTGCAAATATTTCTAAATACTGCTAAGAAAATAACCCTATATATTAAGTTTGGATTATGTAAAGAATCTTGTAAAACTTGCTTTAAATACAATTTGCATTTCACATTTTAGAATTCATGTAATGTGGGAAGATTCGTATAATTTTATTAAAGTAGGCTTGTGTAAAAAAGTCACCATATTGCATATATCCTCACCCTAGTTTTGACGCCATTTTGATGGATTTTGGATTCGTGCCCTCTTGGAGTCTCAGAATGAAGCTGAGGGACATGGACGCAACCAGAGCAAACGGAGTTTATTTACGAAAGATAGAAAGAAAAAGACGTCTCCAGGAGAAGGGAGTCTTGGAGCTGAGAACTCAAAGAGGAGATCTGGCTCATCTTTCTTACAGTGTCTCAAGACTCTCCTCCTTTGGTTAATCATTGCCTTCCCTCCCCCATGCCTAGGAGCTTGAGTGCAAAATTCTGGTGTGACCTAGTCTTTGATCCTGGGCCATAAGCATCTTTATTAGTAGAGGGGAGTTGCTGTCTGGATCGCCATTGTTAGCGAGGGGACGTGAAGCTGATATGCACTTCTGCTTACTTAAGGCAGTGGAATGCTCTTTTCCCTCTCAAGAAAAATGACCATCAGTTAATTTTCTCCTTATCACACACATCATTCTGTCTCCACTGACTGCCTAACTTTCTCTGCCTCAGTTTCACTTTAATCATCACATGCATCAAGAAAATTCTTTGCCTACCAAGAATTCAAATGTCTTCTACTTTGCCAAACACTATTAATTCCTCTCTAAAAGGTTTTATGGGCTCTGTCCTCCTGTAGTCATGATGAAATCTTAATTCTAAATATAAGTGTATTTAGAATTGTAGCTTTTAAACAGGTAGCTAGAAAAGATGAGATCAGATATGTGGAGCTAAACAGAGAAAGAATTCTGCATAATCTTTTTCATATGTGAAATGTGAAAAATGTAGAACACAAAAAACAATAGGAGAATGGTATTTATCAGAGGGCAGGGAGGAGGAAAAAATGAAGAGGATATAGGTCAAAAGATGTCACCTTTTAGTGATGAATAAGTCTAGAGATCTAATGTACAAATGAAAATTTGCTGAAAGTGTACATTTTAAGGAATTTTATTATAAAAAATTGAAAATAGTAATTATATAAGGTGATAAAATGTTTATTTGTTTAGCTGTATTAATCATTTACCTATGCATGTCAAAACATAATGTATAGTTTAAATATATACGGTAATTTATAAATATGCTTTATACTATTTGATAAAATATATTTTAAATATATTTCATACTATATATAATTAAATATATAGTAAAATATGAATAAATAAATACGTATATAAAAGATTAAAAGGAAATGAAGGTAAGTAGAAGAGCGAAGATCAGAAAATGGATATAATGGCAAAATCAGGGTGAGGATACATTGCTATCTCTAAAGACGGAAGAATGTAATCACCAGCAATGGGCATGAGTGGACTCCAGAAGCTGATATATGTGAGGACACAGTCTCACGTGCTTCCTATCAGAAAGGAAAAGCTCAGCCCTGTTGGCACCTTGATTATACCCCAGGATACCTGTGTTGAATCTCTCCTTAGAGTTTTACAAAACTGTAAAGTAATAAATGCATAGTTTTGGACCACTCAAAAAGAAAAATTAGGCAATAACAACTGAACATCAGCAACCTTATATTCTGGAATCTTCCACAAAATTAGCATGAGAAAGGAATAACTATTATTTTGGATTAAGTTTGATATAAATATTCCCTTCTGTTTTATTCATTTATTATTACAGATAGAAAATGATGATAACTGCATTAGTCAGTTTTCTGTTCTTGTGAAAAAAGTGGCTGATAAAAAACAACATAGAGCGGTAAAGTTTATTTCGTACTCAGTTTCAGGGATCTTAGTCCATGGCTGCCTCCATGGCTCTGGGCCTGAGGTGAGGCAGATCATCATGGTGGAAGTGGGCAGAAGAGTAGAGCTTCTCAGCTCCTGGCAGGTATGAAGGAAAGACGATGGGGGAACAAGCAAGCCAGAGGCAACAGGGACAAAATATAAATACCCAAGATGTGCCACGAGTGGCCTACTTCCTCTAGCCACACGCCATCTGTGTACAGTTATGGCCTAATAGAGAAGCCCATTCAAATTATGAATTCATCAAGTGGATTAATACATGGACTATGTAATGGCTTTCACAATCGAATCATTTCACCTCTGAACATTCTTGCGTTGTTTCAAATGAGTTTATCAGGTGATACCTCATATTCAAATAATAATAGCAACATATTCCTTTCTCTTCATCAACACAACAATTATCTTTCTCATTTCAAATAAATTATCAGAGTCACAGCATAATCAACAAATGGTGCTGGACTAACTAGATAGTCACATGAAGTTGAAATTAGATCCTTATCTCTCACCTTGCACAAAAATCAAACTAAAATAGATCAAGGAACTAGAAATTAAACCAACTATCATACAACTACTAGAAGAAAAGTCAGGACCAACACTCCAGCATTTGGGAGTAGGCAAAGACTTTCTCAAAAAGACCCCTAAAGCAAAAGAAATAAAATTTAAAAAATCAATGAGTGGGATGCCATTAAAGTAAAACCCTTCTGCACAGCCAGGGAATTGGTCAAAATTGTCAGGAGACAGAATGGGAGATAATCATGGCCTGTGATTCTCTAGACAGGGGACTAATATCCAAAATTTACAAAGTTCTCAAAAAACTTAATACCAAAAACACAAACAATATAATCAATAAATGGACCAAAGAACTAAATAGAAACTTCTCAGCAGAGGAAATTGAGCTAGCCAATGAATACATGAGAAAGGGTTCTAAATCACTGGTAATCAGAGAAATGCAAGTCAAAATACATTAAGATTTCACTTCACTCCAGTCAGATTGGCAAAAATGAAGAAAATAAACAACAACAGATGCTTGAGGTGTTGCAGGGAGATAGGAACATTAACACACTGTTGGTGGAACTGCAGACTAATACAGCTGCTCTGGAAAGCAGTATGGAGAATCCTCAAAAAATTAGGGGTGGATCCACAATAAGATCCATCTATCTGTCTTCTGGGTATTTTTCCAGATAAGTTAGAATCAGCACATTACAGCAACACAGCAAAAACTATGTTCATAGGAAGGGAGAATAGGGAGGGATTTAGGGAGAAAATCAACAATGTAGCATACACTTTAACCCCCTGAGAAACCAAATAAAAGTATGCAATCATTTAATTCTGGAAAATTTAGAACCTAAGCATTTATATTGTTGGTAGGGGCATAATATAGAAGATTCAAAAGAATAGGCTGCGGGTGATATAGGGGTAATTCATGTTTAAGAATATATGCATATCTTATTGTTACTTTATATACATTAATGATTGTACAATAACTCAACTCCTTAATAAGAATTTTTTAAAAAACTCACATTGAACATGCATTTTTACTATATCAACCTAAAGCCAATGTTAGAAAAGAATTTGTTCTCCTACAGCAAAATATCAAATGAATCATAAGATAAATGAAATAGGAAATGATCTGTTATGAGAAATGGATGAAAAATTGGAATTTATCACAGATTAATCAGATTTTTGTCTGTCTGTGCTAAATAAACATAGTATAAATTAAAGCCCTATGACAAAAATGGTGTATATTAAAGGTGCCAGAAAATAACAACCTAGAAAAAAATTGCTATTAAAATAAATAAGGTTTTTAAAATGTTTTCTTCTGCTTCTATTCATAGGAATTAGATAAAACTTTTTAGTATCCTAAAGTTATGCCCTAATAATGTTTAAAAATAGTTGTTTAATCTATTTTACAGATGTGATCCCACCAATTAAGACTTGTTAGTCCATGTACATCTGGAGTAATTACAAACTTTAGAAATTAAAGTTTGTACAGTCAAGAATGAAAAATTATATTTTCATTATACGAGGCATTAATATAGACATAATCACTTGTTTAAAAAATGTTGCCTTTTCAGCATCACGTATAGAATGTGTAAAGATTTTCTTCTTCTTCTTTTAATCCAGTTTATCTTTTGTGGAATTCTATTTAAAGGCAGTATGATCTTCACGTTCAGATCAGCCTGATAGGGCTACAGAACAAAATGAATAATGAACCCAGTGGGATCTGACTAGATATGTCTCAGATTGTCATATCAAAAATTAACTGAAAAACAAGGAATTTCTAATAAAATTCTTTGACTTCAGTGTGTTGATCTCTACTAGAAGAAATGACAAAACCATATAATATTTAATGTCCTATGAGAAGATCTAAACTTAAGTTTAGCTGGTTTCTATATGTCTTTAAAAGATATTTTAAATGATTTCACACATTCAGAAATACTTTATGACCTGAAAAAGTGTGAGGAATTCCTTGAGCATAGTATAACAATGCTGGCATTAGTTCTACAAAAATAATGTGTTGGAAAACCTATGGTTTTTGTATTCATTATTGCAAATATCTGGATGAAAACTGAAATTGTGAAAAAAAAATATATATATACCATGCCAAAACCAAATTTGGTTTCTATCATATATAGACAGAATAAAACTCTATGTATTTGACTGAAACTTTGTTCTTAACTAAGAGGAATTTAAATTTTGATTATATTCATGAGCTTACACAATTTTATCATTTTGTCCTAATTTCAACAATATTGCTTTCTGTTGTAAGTTTTGAATTACTTTCAAGAACAATATTTTAACTCAGAAATCAGTTACTTATGTATACATCTATAATTTCAGAAGTAAAATCCAATAATAATCAGAAAATATTTTAACATAGACAAGAGTGGAAGCTATCTGCTCACTCCTAAGCAAACTAACTTTCAATCAGCTTTCAGTGAATTTCTGTGTATGCATGTGCATTCTTAAGACCATGTTTTTATTCTTGGAATTCAATGTATAAACTACTTTTTAAAAAACAAGTTGGTAACATACTATTAATAGATTAGCAACCTGTTATTGCTTCATTACATGTTATACTTAAATCTCAATCATTATGAAGTAAAACCTCAGGAAAGCATTGAGTTTCACTACTGGAAAAAATTTAACATGCAAAATGTTTCATAGTCATCCATTGTTTTAAAGCAAATGTAGCCTAACTAGAAACATACTTGTGTGTTTGTGTGTGTGTGTGTGTGTGTGTGTGTGCATTTGTACCCATATTCCTTTTAGAGAATCTAGTAGAACTATGAAAGTTATTTTATTTTTAGAATATTGCCTCCAAGCCTTAATACATATAACCAAAAACAGTTGTTGTGACCTATATTTCTAAAGCATTCTTAGCTGTATACATTTTTTGCTTTTGACATAACATATATGAGTGCTGTTGTTTTCGTATAAACAGAGCTCCCTTTGAAGACACAATTACATTATGATTTGTTTTCTGGAATATATTTCTCACATTGCTCATTTTTTTCCTCTTTTTTTTTTTTAGAAAGAGAGGGGAAGTGAGAGAGAAAGAAAGAATCAATTTTATTTAGTTCTTCATGTGACTTTCAGTGCTCAGATACTCTATTGCGTACGTGGTGTTGGGTTCAAACCTGCATCCTTGCACATGCCAGGCAAGTGCCAGCCTGTGGAATTTTGTTTTAATTCCAATTATTTGCTTATGTGATAATCAACTGCAGTATCATTTTTAGGACATCAAACACATACAATGCTCAAAATTTTACCTATTGCTTAATATATTTTATGTTCTTTTTTATCATTATTATATAATGATAAAAGTTTCAGTTCAACAGGAATACGTAATGATGTAAATATATATATTTACCCATCATCCACACATATATAAAGCAAACATCAAAAGAATTGAAGGCAGAAATGGACATCAACATAAGAATAATGTGAGACTCCAATACCTATCTGTCAGTAATAAATACTGCAAATTGTTCAATCAGTAATCAGGCATATTATTCAAATCAATAAAAAAATAGCAAACTTCAACAACTCCAACAATCATTTAGAAAATGTTCCACCCCAAAGAGGCAGAATGTACATTCTTTAGAAGTACACAGGATCATTCTCTAGTAGAGATCCTTATTTTAGGTAACAAAATAAGTGTTATTTTTTAATTTTTTAAAATTTATTTTTGAACAACCATACAAGTTTTTAACAAAATAATAGAAAATGTGTATATATTCTGGATATTGCAATTACCCCCAGGAGTGCCTCCCCCAGTTACCCTCCCTTATCCCACCCTTTCCCTTCCCACAATATCTCTAAAAAGAATATTAGGTTGTAAAACATTACATCTTATCTGGATTTAACACATGCTAATAGACCAACTTTCTCACTATCCAGGGTCTAGTCCCCACCTCCACAGAAGATTGGAGACAATCGACCCTTAGTTCTCTGGGTTAAGCTGATTTTGTGTTCTTAATATTGAAAAATGTTCTGATCAATGTCACCAGTATTATGTCAATCTGAAAGCAATATTTCCAGTAGCATAGGTAGAAAATGGAAATACATAGAATAATTTCTCATTCACTCAAGGTCAATGTAATGTTCTTCTTGTAGAAATAGGTTCTACATTCTAAACATCAGTTCAGTTTTGACCAATATGTGTGAAAATTTAGAAGATATTCAGAATGGTGAACAACTGAAAAAGTATATTAATCTTCCATTCCCATTTTTTAAAATAATACAAAATATTAAGCTTGTAAATTGCAAATGAAAAAGAGAGATTAGCTTTCAGTATCATCATTGTGATGGATAATCCATTGTTTTTACACTTCTCTACTAATGATCTAACCAAGTGCTTACTTAGATTACTGGTTATTTTGAATGTTAAATTACATTGGGGGAAATGTTTAGCAAATGTGGTTTATAACAGTATTTTTCAAATTTAATATGCTTCCTTTATCTATACTTAAATCTTCTATCTTTCCCAGCCCTGAAAATTGATATATTCCTGCTTGCCAAGCTACTATAAGTTTGCTACAACTTACTGGCATTAAAAGATTCAAAAAAGTGGAGAATTTTTGTAATGTCAGAGTAAGGATCTCCAAAATTTATGTTCTCCATAAAAGCAGTAGGACACTGGCAAGTATTGTCAAAACCACTCTTTCAGAATTTTAGGAATTAAATACATCTTTGTAATTATGTGGGGTGCTTTCGTTCAATAAGATGATTGAATCCCAGTAATCTCAACAATCTCAGTAGTAATCTTCCATAATAAGAAGAATCTTCTGGCATTTCCATTCCATTTCCTTCAGCTCCCTGGTGCCCTTGAAAACCATCAGCTTTGAAGTTGAAGTAGCTGTGAAACCAACAGTTACATTTGAAACTGTCCCAGAATGTTCCAAATAATTTCCCTACTTTACCTCCCTTGAAGCTCCCTGGAAAGTTCTGTAGACAGAGTTTGTTCCTTATGTAATCTCTTCACTGGGAGAAACTGTATCTGCAAGATCTTTGCATAAAATACTTTATGATATTGTTAGACATCACATCTGGTTGAAGCAGGATTGACAGTAGGGGAACTCAGATTCTAGCTAAAAGAAAATGAAAAGGCAAAGTGTAGAGCAATGCCAAGGTCTGATGTATTGTTGGATAGCTAGATGGTCACAGGCACATGGCAGGGGACATGTGTGCCCAGAAAGACTGGAAAACTCCTGATGGTCTTGAAGTTCTTCAGGAGCGGAAAGTGAAGGTAAAGCAAGTGGAATACTGTTAAATCTTAGAATATGCCCCGGTACTCCCACAGAGTCTCTTTGTGAAAGGTAAGAAGTTCACTGATTTAAGGCTGCAAAGAAATCTCTGACAAATTGCCAAGTAGAGACTTCACGGGAGGTGATTTTTCTGAAGACGTCTCTGTTATGGTGTGTGTCTGGAATGTCCCACAAAGTCTAATATGTTCATATTTCAAGCTTTCGAGAAATGATTGGATCATGAAGGTTCTGACTTCTTTAGTGATTAACCCAGTGACACTTGAATGGATTACTGGAGGTGGGACCCAGTAGGAGGAAGCAGGTCACTGGGGTGTGTCCTGGAAGGACTTGTTTTCTCAGTTTGGCCCCTTCCTCTCTTTCTCTCTGCTTTCCCACTGCCGTGAGCTGAGCAGCTTTCCTCCAGCACATCCATCTGCCACGATGTGCTGCCTCACCTCAGACCCACCGAAGTGAAGCCAGCTGAACATTGCCTTAAAAACCATTAGCAAAACTACGTATTTTCTCTTTGAAGTTATTCTGTTCAGGTGTTTCAGTCCCAGCAATGCAAAACTGACTAACACCAGTAGCCACCAATAAATACATAAATGAATAAATAAATAAATACATAAATAAAAGAAAAAAACCCAAAAGCAAAAGCAGCAGCAATAACGTTGATAACAACAGAAATAGTAACAAACAACATCAAAACTCCAAAAATCCACCTTGAGAGGAATTCAACTGCCAGAGTAGTATAATGGTAGTTATAAAAAGGAAAAGGATACTATAAATAATCTCACACCAGCAAATCCAACAATGTAGATTTAATTTACAATTACCTCAACAAACAAAACTAGTGCAATGATTAAAGAAGAAATACAAAATTTGAATAGTCTTATAACCAGTAACAAGGACTTTCATGGTTTAGAAGTCAGAAGTCCCCAAAACTTCATGTGTGAGATAATGCAAAAAAGTTTAGAGATGAAATGATTGGGCATGAGAGCCTTAACCCAATCAGTGAATTTATTCCCTGACAGGGACTAAATGAGTGATAATTGTAGGCTGGCAAGGTGTGGCTGGAGAAGATGTGTCATTAGGGGAATGCCTTTGGGGTACATATTTGGTGAGCTGAGCTTAGTCTCTCTCTACTTTCTGACTGCAGTGCCCTGAGGTAATTTCCTCCACCATACTCTTCTGCCAGGATGCTCTACCTTACCACAAGTCCCTAGGCATGGGGCGACTAAAACCTCTGAAACTGTGACCCCCAAGATAAACTGTTCTGCTTCCAATTGTTCTTGTCAGGTCTTTTGAATGCAGAAAAAAAAGCTGACTAAAGGATGGATCAGTAATTTTAAATCCAGGCACATATTTACTCATTGGTAAATTCTTCAATCTGATTTAAAAAGAAATAGAGTAGTCACATATCTGCAAGGGATGCATTTCAAGCCTCAGGGGTTATCTGAAGTGTGAACAGTACTGATCTCTGTACATATTGTGTTTTCCCCTATGCATATATAATTACAGTATGGTATAGTTTATGATTTATTAATGGTAAGAGATTAACAATAAGAATAATAACACAGAACAATTATGAGGATCATTATTAAGTAAAATGAGGTTTACCTTGACAGAAGGACTACAATACCACAAAAGTAGACCTGATCATCAAGATAGAAGGCCGGAAGTGATTACAGTGTGAATAAACTGGAAAAACAGATGACTCACGTGCTAAGCGGAAAAATCTGGAGGACATCAGATGTATTCGTAGCACTCAGAATTATGTGCAACTTACAATTCATGCATTATTTATTATTGGATTTCCCATTTAATATTATATTTAACTGTAGTTGACCACAGGTAACTGAAACCAGGGAAAGCAAAATCTTAGTTAAAAGAGGATTACCAATCCTTCACAAAATCTCACAAAAAGTGAAATGGGAAGGGCCAGTGTTGTCTTGATACTAAAGCCAGAAAAGATATTAAACTGGGTTCAAACCCCAGCAATATATACACAACGATCGTTTTGAAGCAACAAAAACCAGATGAAAAACTACATAGAGTTCTCTCTCTCTCTCTCTCTTAAAAATTGAATATTATAGAAAAAAATATTCCTCATGAATATGTCAGAAACTTGGGAGGAATGGCTGGATGTTGTGTATGCATCACAACTATCCTCCTCAGGTAGAAATTGCTATTAAAACAAACATTTTATAAATGGGGATTACTTTTCTTACTGAGGGTTGTTCAGTTTTTGATGAGACAGAAGTTTGAAACCCCTCTGACATCTAAAACCTCTCTCTTCTCATACATGCAAAATGTTAATCTCCAGTCTTTCCCCACACAAGCATTAAGTCTTTTTTTTTTTTTTTTTTTTTTTTTTTTTGTAAAGCGAGAGGGACAGTGAGAGAGACAACAAAAGAGAGAAACTTTTTTTAGTTTTTCACATAGCCTTCGTTGCTCCAACACTTAGTTGTGTAAGTGGTGCTGGGGTTTGAACCCGGGTCCTCCTGCTTGCCAGGCAAGCGCCAAAACCATTGAACCACCACTCTGGCCCCAGTGGAGTCTTACAGTTGTTTGAGGACTGAAGTTGAAATTCCTTTTTTTCTTCTGGCTCATCCATGAGATTCAGAGTATGTGTGGTTGTCAGTAAACACAACATGTCAAATGGAAATTCAGAATCCTTACTATCAAAAGGTTTGAGAAAAAAAAAAAAAGGTTTGAGCCCAGGCCAATCTCCTGCAACTACAAAAATGTCTCAACATAACTTGTAGTTATGTTCCTGTTTGGAACATAATACTATGCTGTGTTCAGTTTATCTTTAAATTTCTTTTGTTTCATGTCCTTTGCAACTTCTGCTTGTGTGTTTATATGTTATTATCTTCATCAGTAAAGCAAATATTAAAATTCCTGGTAATGTGAAATAGATCCCTCAAAGGCAAGTAAAAACAGAACTAGTAATTTCACAAGTCAAAGTTTTAGTCCTTGAATCCTTTTCTATCCCCATGACACAGTCTCGCTGTGTATTTACCCAGATTTTTCTATTAAACTTTTTAGGACAGTACTATTTTATCATTAATATCTGCTTGATAAAACAATCTTTCCTTCGATCAAAATGATGCACAACTGAAAAACGGCTAATGTGTAAGCCATTTTTCCTGGGAGTGGTCTCCTCAGACAAGAACTTTATCATCCTTGCTGCCCATTATGTGAAATAAACATGTCTTTATTCTGATTTTTAATCCTACCTTCCTTCTATGTTTTAGAATTCTATCCGCAATATTATCAATATTATCAGAATGCCCCATGTTAGCACATCTCTTTCCATCAACCCTTGCTTACAAAAAATAGCTACCTCTGAGCTCAAAGAATTTCAACCCTTTCATTAGTATAATTCATATTATTTTTGTAAATTTACCATCCCATGGAATTTAGGAAGGAGATGGATTTTCTAAATGTAGCATAAATAAATATAGTGTACTCAATACTCCATGTCTTATGATCACTTATTCCAACCATTCCCATGGAAATTCTGTTATATTTACTATACCTTGTATGAGCCATATTATTTTCCATTCTTCCAAAAGCCACTCAGGTTCAGCAAAACCTCCTGAGATGTTACAAGGGTTTTAAGTCCTGTATCAAAGGAAAGCACTCTCACATGAATAAATTCTTCCATTCAGTTTTATATTTTCAGCTTCCATGACCAAGAATCCTTAGTCTGTAGTCTCATAAATATTCCCATGGCTCCTTTGCAAGTTCATGTGTTTCATTAGCCATGCGGATCTTATGGCATACAGTCACTTACTCTTTTACCAAACCAACCATTGCAAAGTTGTATTATGCATGCTATGATCTGTTGTATAAGAGGAATGATAAGGCAGAGCCTGAGAATTGTGAAAGCGATTTAGAAAGTAAAGATCCATGCATTTTCAAGTATGACTGGAGAGATGCTTTCTAAATCCCAGTAAGAAGTAGGTCACTTCTACAGATCTGGACTGTGGAGTAGAATATTTTGATTAAAATTTCCAAATGCAGGGCTGGAGGGGTGGCTCAATAGTAGAGTGCTTGCCTGGCATACCTGAGGACCCAGTTTTGATCTCCAGCACCACATACACAACTAAGTGAAGGGAAAACAGAAACCAGATGAAAAAAATAAAATTTACTTTCTCTGTCTTAGTTAAAAAATTTTCCAAATGTATTAAATTAAATGCCATATCTCACTCCTTCATAATGGTGCTAGTGTTTGTGTAGCAGACTTGACAAGAGTAGAAAAGGCAACCTTTTTGGAGTTCAGTAACTATGTACTTAAATGAGTTGTTTTGTCCTCCGAACACAGGAAATGAGTAAATCAATACAAAGGATCTCTGAATTTTTCTGGTCCTATCAATGGGTGATTAGTGATCCCTGTACTTTTATTATTCTTCTGATTAAAGTTTTCACAACTAAGCCAGGACAGCGTGACAGAAGCTCTCAATGTGGGTTACATGCTGCGATGGACCACCTCACTATCTGCATTGCTTGGTATACTGCTCCAAGATTGCATTTTAGACTCTGCTTCCTGGGGTGACCCTGGTACAAATTGTCATAAGTCAGATTCCTCAGGAATGTACAATATGGAAAAGATTTGCATTCAGGAGACATAATGAAGGGAATTTTCATAGGACCTATACACTGTGAGGGGGTGAGAGAGGCAGAGATGGCAGGAGGAGCAGTTCTACTGCAATATAGTTGTAGCAAAGGTCTCAAGAGATTTTGTGGGAAGACCTTGAGCTCTTCTTACAATTGTAAGTTATCCTGAGGTGAAGAAGGAGGGCTGGGTTGTTATCATGGCCACAGGTTAATGCCCAGGGTAATTCATCTGCCTGTGGCGCAAACTGTCAGCAGCCAACAGTTCACTCTGCTGGGAAAGTGAGGGGAGATCTCGGTAGCCTAACAGTACACTCTATTTTGAGCAGAAATGTATTTTAATATTTTGTATTAAGAGAGAGAGGGATGGTGAGCGAGCAAGAGAGAGAGAGAGGGAATCAATCTTATTTAATTTTTCATGTGGCTTTCATTGCTCTGACACTTTGTTGTGTTCCTGGTGCTGGGGTTCGAATTTGTGTCTTTGCGCATGCCAGGCAAGCACCTTAACCACTGAGCCACGCCTTGAGCCCCCTCTTAATATTTTTAAATGAATTCAATAGCTTCTCTCAGTCTTCTCATCTCTAAACCAAATTGTCAAATATTTATTCTCTACAGTTATGAGTAGTATCAGGAAATAAATGTTATACTTCTATTCATTCATTTGAGATTCCTGAACTCAGAATAAACTAAAAGGTTAGATTTGTTGTTTTAAAGAACTCAGAAATATTTTTACCCTCTTTACTCAAATGTTCTCTCTGACAGTCTGTTTCATAAAATTCTTAAATAATTTTGATTTTCTTTGACAAATATCACCACCTGCTCAGAATCTTTCCTCATCCACGAATGGACACTGATTTTTCCATAGCGTTTTTCTCTTAGTATTGTTATTCTGTTAAAATATACTTTGTATAAAAAACGATCAGTGTGAAGAAAGCAATCAATGCAGAAAAACCCAATTAAGAAAAGAGAAAAATATTAAATTTCACTATTTGAATTAAGTCACAAATATAAAATAATCACTGTTGGAAGATAAATATTTTGAAAGATAAAATTACTTTTTAAAGTTCCACTTTAAAGGTGCACATATTCCAATGAAACACAAAAACTTTAAATTTAATGATGGTATACTCCATGGTACATTATAATAAATGCATTTTATAAAATACAACTTGGAATAAGTAATATGTCCAATTAATAGATTAATGAAGTTATATTGAAAAAATTACTGAATTTTAATAAATTCATTTTAAGCTCTGTAGGTATTGTTTTAATTGAGAAAAATCTCACTTGTTGGTGAAGAGAAGAGAAAATAAAAACATTAGGATTTGGATGAATATATTTTGTAAACAATGTTCCAATTTTAGGTGGATTTTGATATGAATGTGATACAAAAGATGAGGATATTAATGCTCCAATTATGTCTAATTTCTCCTTCTCATTTTCAATATTGTTAGTTTATTACTAGCATTATTATATTACCAAAGTTTGTACCATTTTCTCTACCAATACCTTAGAAGCCATGGAGATCTGGTCATTCAATGTATGTATGGAAAAACAAACTAGAATAAAGCTGTAAAACAAATTATTTTACTTAGGTTTTTCTATTCCAAAAATATTAACATTTTCTTATCTGAATAGATTTTTCTGTCAAATACTTTTTTTTTTGCCAAGAAGTGCTTTTGAATGTTGTGTCATCCACCTTATGATTACCATTTTTAAAAGACTATTGTGAACATTGTTTCGAGGTCTCTGGCACTCATGTTGCTTTTGAGAAATGTGATGCAAGACTGAGCGGCCTCTTTTTTTAGATCATTTGGATCATTTTTCTTGGTTGCCAAAAAAGCATTTTCTTCATATTTTTTAAAAAGAGAGAGAGGGATAGTGAGAGAGAGGAAAGACGGAAACAAAGTTTATTTAGTTTTTCATTTGGCTTTTGTTGCTCTGACACTTCGTTGCTGGGGTTCAAACTCAGGTCCTTGTCCATGCCAGGCAAGTGCCATAACCACTGAGCCACCACTCCAGCCCCTGTTTTCTTCATTCTTGAATTTCAAAAATTTAATCAGAAATACCATGTTGCTGCAAATTCCTTGTAAAAAAATATTATACATGCTGTTTACTACTAATCTGACAAAGGTATCTCATATCTACCTCTTCACTATCAATAATTTATAATTTTTATTATTATCTTACATATTCACACACATAATCCCTAACTTTAGTGCCAACTGAGCACAGACTTTTAAATAAAGTTAATGATGATTGATTAGATTATGGATGATTTTAATCTTTCCAAGTGTTTGCATCTTATTTGAATGTAATTCAGTAACAGAAATATATTTAGCTACTGAATCAGGCAAGTATGGATTAATTTCATTTTGTCAGTTTCATATATCAATATTTTATCATTTTAAAAATGCTTACATAAAAAAAAATCCCAAAACTTATGGCCATTCCTACAGTCCTAAAGAAGTGGGTCAGAAAAGAAACTGGAATGTGTCTGTGGTTAAAGAAAGAAGAAATATGAAAGACCACAAATATTGACACTTACAGCCAAACAGAAATAGATACTTTCTTCAGAGTTCACACAATATAAACTTTCAACATGTGTGTGTCCTGTTATGCCATTTTGGGTTGTTTTACTTTTAGAACATCCCACAAAATAAGAAAATATTTGAAAGAGCTTAACTTTTATTTTTATTCAATTTCAATTATATAAGTAGAAAATAGATGTTTTGGGGCTGGAGCTGTGGCTTATGTGGTTATGATGCTTGCCCAGCAACCCACATACACAACTAAGTGTCAGAGCAACTAAAGCCATGTAAAATACTCAATAAAAATTGATTCTCTCTGTCTCTCTCTCTCTCTCTCTTTCTCTCTCTCACTGTCCTTCTCTCTTTAAAAAAAAAGAAAATAGATGTTTTAATATAATCTATATTATGTTTGCACATCAACAATCATTTATCTATCTGACTTTGGAATTATTACAGACAAATATTGGATAATATAAATAAATTAAAGAAAGGAAAAGTTTATCTGCAGGGCATTATTATTGTTCTTTTTTAATAGATTCGTATCACTAACATGATATAAACACGTTTCAAATACAAAATTGAAATCAGTATTGTTGAAAAATCTTAATTACTTGAGCTTTCTTTTCCATATTAATTCTTGTAGTATCAAGCTTAATCTTAATGACTGAGGAGTGGGAAAACATATTAGCCTAATAATAAGTTATTATAGAGATTTATTTTTTATTTATTTCTTTTTACTCCCCCCGCCCCATTGGGGATGCAGGTCCTTGTGCATGCTAATCAGGTGCTATACCACTAAGCCACATCCCCAATCCTTTTTTAAATTTTGTTCTGCTCCAGGTTTTCTCACTAAGTTTCCCAGGCTGCTCTTGAACTATACATTTTCCTGCCTCGGCCTCCCAAGTAGCTGAGATTACAGGAATGTAGCATCACACCCAACTGATTTTGACTTTTTGTTTTGTTTTGTTTTAAAGGAATATCTTTTCTGGCCACATTTTTACATATGGTGATAAAGTATTATATAAAACAGTTATAGAGAGATATTACAGAGAAAATTAAAAATGTACAACTCAAAATAGAAATGATCAAGTTAACGGTACGTATGCATTGTCTACAAAGTAGGACACTCCTGTCCATATATAGTTTCTGGTGCAATTCATAGATTCTAAGTATACCACAATGACAAAGCAATTTTATATAATGCAATGTAAAAGATCTGTGGATGCAGAGCTCATCTACACAAGAGATTAGATAGGTACAAAGCTAGCCTGTATCAATCATTTAATTAAGTATGTAAACTAAAATAATTTGCTTATATTCTCAAATCCCCAGTTTCTATAGCTATTACATTGGAAATAATGAAGAGTCTTTGTAAAAATTGTAGTAAATTACTTAGTCAAAGCTCTTAGAAAATTACCTGGTACATAGGTAGGGCTCAATAAGATACAGAAACATAATGTATTCCCAGAAAATACTCTGGTGAGTGATATTGATTGCAATGAAAAGATTTTGAGCAATGATGCAGAGTTTTAGTTGAACTTCTTGTTTCCCCTTGGTATCTTACTAATAACCCTATTCTTAATAAATACATGTTTAAAAGCCTTAGAAAAATCTATAAAATTCATTATTAGATTAAGTTAATTTGCACATTAATTGTCCCAATTGAAATTGGAACAATATTGAAGAAAAATGATATTGAAAGAGGTATAATGTTCAGAAAGCTTTTCAAGTTGACTAGTTCAAATTTCAAATAAAATGGAAAAAATCTGAATACATAGTAGAGAACAGAAACATAATATATGTTAAAATGGGGAAAAATTTAAAAACATGGTATTATAACTTTGAGTCTAGAAAAGACAATAAAACATAACTGATGGAAAACAGAAGCTGAATCCTAATTTGCTTGGTTTATTCTTTTCAGAGTATCCACAGAGAATAAGTGGAATGCAGGATGAGGCATGCATACCTATCATTATTAAAATCCCAAGGGCTATTTTCAGCTCTATTACAAGAAAAATATGAAATATTCTTTTAGTTTCTGTTTATTGAATTTCCATGGAAGAAGCAATTAATTATCATTGATTATTTTATGCATGCAAAATAATTAATAGATGGACCCATGTGCTTTTCTCTAAGATCAAACCTTCCTAATTTCTTCCATTTACAACTGCTCATGGGCATTGCCACATCAATTATCCCTTTCTTCTCAATCACCAGTTCTCTTCTCCTCCGTCTTCCCTTTTTATTTCATTCTCACTCTCCCTTTTTGGAGACGGGGTCTTGTTCTCATGCACAGACTGTCCTTGAACTCCCGGGCTCAAGCAGTACTCTTGTCCCAGATTCCTGAGTGGAATTGCAGGCAGGCTGGTCACTATATCAGACTCATCAATCTCATTCAGATCATTCCTATCATTTCTTACTATTTCTCTCATCTTTAAAATTTCCCTAATTTTTCCTTTCACCATCTACTCCATTTCACCATCTTCTCCTTTGAGGAAATCTCCTTGAGAATGTAGTATATAATGAGTGGCTCTATCCTGGGCACTTTCGCTGGTTTTCTGTATATAATACTCAGCTAAAACTCCCTTTTTCAAAGTCACTAACAACCTTCTTGTTTGTAATTTCAATGATCAACTTGCAATAAGATAATTTTTTGGGGCAGCACACTTTGTCTTAAATTTAGGAGTGCCCCTAGGCTCAGTCCAACACAAAAAATAATAAAAAAAATCTATTCTCATTCACTAGACTACCTCATGCCCTCCAATTATTTAATGATGAGAATACTCCTAGACCTCTTCTGAACTCCAGGTTACATGCTTTACAAATTCAAATGTGGCTTAGAATTCTCTCTAATATCTATTCCTCATTCCAATTGTAATTTTTATTTGCTCAGCAATACTTATATATACCTATGTTTTTATTTTCTTTCTTTTCTATTTTTTAACTCTACATATACTGTTCCAGCAAATGCTCTTCACTTTGCCTTGATATCGTATGAGACACATCCCATCACCACCACTGTGGTGTGGTTCCAGACCAATCGCCTCTTCCTTGAAATACAACCACAGCCTCCTTTTTATTTTTTAATGGAATCATCCTGGATGCTATATACTAAGAAACATAACAACTGGTTTGTCTCATTAAGATCAAGTAATTCTGTTCAAATGAAAATCTGGTCTCTTTTTTCTAGGACTCTACCAAAAAGACTGCATATCAGCTACTTTACTTTGTTTCCTACTTGGCTAGGAATTCCCTCTTCTGACTCCACATTCATGTTAGACTCATCTCTGTCCACAAATGATAGTCTGCATCCCACATCCATTTTTAAACTATTGTTCTTTTAGGATGCTTTCCCTGAGATTTCTATGATTAGTTTGTTCATTTTTTTTTCCTTTTCCCCCACCCAGAAAATATCTCAGTGAGGGACAAAGTATCAACCATACATAATAAACACAAAGCTTAGGGTATATACTATAATTAAAAACCTTCAAAATAATTTAGTTTAAAATAAAAACAAAATTTTATATTAAAGAAAAATATATATATATATATTAATATTTTGTATTTCCCTAAATAAGACGTAACATGTATTCACTCATATATGTATCATTTTAATACAATAGAAGGTTCAGAAGGCAAATGTGCTTAGATTCATTGAAGGTCATAGGTCAGAATGTCACCATGCAGGAAGGCCTTCCAGGCACTCATATAAAATGTCAATACCCCGATTCCACAATTCACATGCTCTTTTTCTTTGCTGTACCCTTTCCTTTACATAATTGTTACTTCTTCTGATAAGATATACATTTCACATCACACATAGTAATATAGGTTGGATGTTTTGTTTCTTGTTGCTTGTCTGGTTACCTAAAAAAATAAAATCTGGAATATATTGGTAAATGTTTTAGATCAATGAATAAATGGGTAGTTTAGGTTGCTTTAAAATGTTCATATAATACATGTTTTGGTTTAGGTAATATTTTTTCTTTTGCTTCTTAAATAACAAACCTATACATTATCCCTATTTATTTATGAACTGATTGTTAACTTGTTTGAAAAATTTGATATTATGCTATTAATTTGCAATTTGTGATATCTGAGAACTCCAAATGAAATAGTATTTTCTTAAAGGCTTTCTAATGTACATTACCTTCTCATAGGTAAGAACCTTATATGATCTGACTCAACACTATTCACAAGTTGATACTTAGTTTATTTTTTTTCCAATGAGAAAGTATGCATGTATTTCAGGAATATGCATCTTTTATAAGACTTTAATTGGAAACTACTGGTTTCAGCACCAAATTTAATTTTATATTGTTTAGAACAATGTTTTTCTACAGCACACATGATGAGATAGATGCTATGGTTGTTCCATAAACAAATTTTTTCAGCAGTGAAGTTTTGGTTATTTATCATTACTTTAGTTTCCTACTATGTGAGAAATATATTCCAAACTGAATTTCAAGTATCAGCTGAGTAGAGAATGTGGTTTTTATAATAAAAATATGGTTCAGTTTGGATTTGAGAATGAATTTTGAGGACTCCTTTATTGTATTTTACATTTGATATTTGTTTTGCAGCAGAGACAATTCTGCTGAGAGTTAACATTTTTGACTGAGAATCGGCTTTTAAGTTCTGGCCTCTGCTATTCATGTATCTCCACTGAATTACCAGAATCAAAGACATTTGTTATCTCATGCCGCTCTCTGTCACCAGGGTCTCCTACTAATGTCTGAACCAAGGGTAGTGCCCTCCTAGGCAGCAGACTTTGCCTGTGATCCTAGGGTTCTTCCTCATTTTGGTGATTCCTATATTCCTTTCCCACAGGAGCTAAGTGACCACTTCATTCGCCAAGATGTAAGGGGTTAATATGCTACAATTTCATCATACTGATGCTTTAATTCAGTTTAAATATTTGAACTGGACTTAACTGAGTTTGAATACAATTTAAAATACTGAAATTTGAGCAGCTTTAGTTTCTTTAGGCAGAGAAGAAAGAGCAAATAAATTTGGTTAGGTATTATACACCTGAAATTTGTTGAAAAGATTGATATTAAGTATTATCACCACACACACACACACACACACACACACACACACACACACACATCTTGCAACTATGAGATGTGATAGATACATTACTTGTCTTGACTCTGATAACTAAGTGAATAAGCAACTGAGTCACAATAAAGTCTAGGTGTCCTAGAGCAAAGGATTTCTTACTCATTGTAGATGATCTGAGTACCAGAGTGCTGAGAAGAATACGCTAAGGTGTGGACCAAATCCCAGAGGATGTATGTGTGCATATATATATGCATGTATATCTATACATACGTATGAGAAAATCACATTTTACAGTTTAAATGTGTGCAATTTATTTATCATTTACCACAGGAAAAAATGTCTTCAGGAGAGGAAACATTGACTGTTCACATCACATAATTTCATCTAAAAACATTACTTTTTTCCCTATGTTTTTGCAAGTGTTTATACAGATGTTATAACAAAGAAAAGCAATACCCTCACTTTATAATTTGATATAAATTTAGAAAAAAAGTATATGGGTGTAAAATAACACACATGTTAATTACCAAATGTGCTCTTCATTTTTCTTTCAATGGAATCATTGGCTTCTTTTCATTGAACTAACTGGAGTGGTTAGAGTAACATTTCACATTTATTTCTGAGTAATTTTGAAGAATCACCAGTAAACAGAATAAATAACTAATATAGTCTGACTTTTCCTTGCAAATACAGTATATCTGAGTAATTTAATAAATGGAGGTAATATGTTTGTGGTTCACAAATATTAGTTAAAATATTTCCCAGATTTTAATCCAATACTAAAATTCTCAGGAGATTTATCTTTTTGCCTAAAATGAAACATTATGTTAGAATTCTAGGTGTTAAAATGTAAGATGGGAGGGAGAGAGAGAGAAAGAGAGGGAAACTTATTGATATTGAACTGTTTAGGGAACAATTATAAGATGAAACTTGAACTTCTTGAGTAGAATAATCAGCCATGAGGAAGAGGAATTAGATATCATCAATTATGCATCCATGGGGGAAAGTCTAAATTCAGGAATAATCAAAGTCCTTTGTCAGCATTGGGGAACTTCAGTTTATCAATCAACTCAGTGCTACATTAATGGGAACCACAGTACTGCGTAATAGGATCCTAAAAATTATAGGCGGATACATTTACCTGTCATTCTCACTCTTAATCAAATTACAGTAATCACAATCAACATTAATTTCTGCTTAATACTTTTCAAAAGGAATTTGAGTATAAATCACACATTATGACAATGAATTAACAATTCAAAAAATCCTCAGAGATTTGTATTCTAAGTAGAAAAATGTCCTATGCATTTGGGAACATCAACTAATTTGATGCCTCAGAGTAAACAATAAAAAGAGTCACAATTTTAAAAAAAATACAGTGGATACAAAAATAATTAGAATACATTACAATTCATACTTTTATAAAAGTGTTAATGCTTATCCTATTGTCAAATATATCTAAAAAGACATGGGTTGGGAGGAAGGGAGGGGAAGGGGAAATGCTGGAACTGAGTTTAAACAAGGTATACTTCTAGCTTTTGTAAGTATGTCATTGTATATACTATTTTTCACATATACAAAAATGTTTTTCATAGGTGTAAGAATTATGTTAGTCTGCTTGGGAATATAAGAATAAATACACACCTCAGAAAGAGAGGCAAGGGACAAGGGAACCAGAGGAGGGAGGTGGGGCAGTGCTAGGGGGGGTGTTGGCCAAATTATATTGTTGTATTGTGTGCATCTACAAATACGTGGCAATAAATTCCATCATTATGTACAACTATAATGCACCAATAAAAGAATAATAGATCATTCAGAACAAGAGACTGCAGATTTTATATGATTTAACACTTATTTTTAATTTTCTCCTTTTCATTTTCTCATTTACTGTTAGGATTTAGAGTGAAGAATAAGACACTTATTTCTAGTCTACTGGCTATGTGGCTAATTAAAGTGATACCATGCTTTATACATTCCCTTATATTCATGCAGCAGGTTTTGAAAATGTACAGAAACTAGTAGGATAGCAATGGGATAGAAACATTACTACATTTTTACTTAAGGAAGGTTATGTAAGGTCCTTGTTAACTGAAAAGTCAGACAAGTGATTACCAAACCAGAGATGATTTTTAAAAATGCCTGAGACATATTTAATTGCCACCACTGGGGATTTCTGCTTCATCTAATGGGTAAAAGCCAGGGATACATGCTGTTCAATGTCCAAAAATGCTCAAAATAGCCCTTAAAGTGAAAATTACCTAACCAGAAGTCTGAATAATGCTAAGGCTGGATAACAATAGTCTAAGAAATGTGTAAGCACAAAACACAAATTAATATTCTTTTTGCTGTGGCTTTATTTGAAAGAGAATTAACTTTAAAGCTAAATATGGTGATTAAAAGATAGCAATTATAACAACATATTTCTTCATTCTAAATGACTTTAGGATAAAACTAAGTTAGCTTAAAATGTAAATCACAGTATTGATAAATTATGTTGCTATTTTATGATTTCAAAAATCTGTTTTAAATATAGTAGAAAAATAAATATTTTCATATAATTTTAAGGAACTATTTATTAATGGTTCCTGGAAAACTATATAAATTTATTCTAAGTAAATAGCACTGTTGAGTGAATGGAAATGTAGGGTATTAATTATATATGATCACTCACTTAGGGCATTATACTTGAATATATAAGAAGGTTCTAAATTTATGTTAAAAGAGAATGAAGTGTTTGACTAAAAATGGCATCTTGAGTACAAACCACATAATTATCAATTGGTTAATTTTATATTCTATAACATTTCACTTCTAGTTAACAAAGAAGAAAACATCTTACTAAGCATGGTAAATGCATATTGAATAAAATAAGCAAGTTACAAATGACAAATTTATTCTTTTATAGGCACAGTTATGAAAAACTCAACAATGTTTTGATGTATAAGAAGACATTCAGATATTGCACCTATATTTTATTTATTATAATTAGAGCAGAATAATATTCTTTCCCAAAATGGTAAAATATTTTCTATATAATAATAAACTTTTGAAAAAATTAAGATAAAATCACCAACAGTGTCCACTCTGATAGATGAAATATCATTTTTTTATATTGAGGAGTTGAGTAGTTGTACAATAATAGATACATATGTAGTAACAATACTGTACGCCCCAACCCTCATCCAGAATCACCCCCACATTACCCACACCCAAGTCTCCTGACCCTTCTATAACAGATAAAAATGTCTGTCTTTCTTTCTCTCTCTCTATATATATATTATGTGTATGTATGTGAGTGTATATATATATGGATGTGTGTATATATGTGTATATTATGTATGTGTGTATACATAATGTGTGTGTGTGTATTTGTGCATTTTCCAGAATTAAATGACTGCATAAGTATTATTTGGCTTGTTTGGGAAGTACAGAGTAAGCTACATTATTGATTCCCAACCTAGATCCCTCCCTATCAGCCCTCCATCTCAAATCCCTTCCTCCTCTTCCCTCTGACCCCCTTACATATCTATGGTTCCCATAGATTAAGTGTTGCTTCCACTTTGGTGAGTCTAATTCATGAGCTTGACCATTCACCCTAGTCTAGGTTTTGCTCTAGACTCCAGAAATGAGGGAAATAATTTGAGCCTTGAGTGTCCATTTGGTTAATTTTTCTCATCATTTTCCCATTGTCATCCATTTACATTGAAATGCTGTAATAGCATTGTTTCTAATAACTGAGTACAATTCCATTGCATGTGTATATATATATATATACACACATAGACACACTACAGCTTTTGGATCCATTCATTCAATGACAGGCCTCTGGGTGATTTCCTTAATTTAGCTATTATAAATTGACTGCTTTGAACATTTGTTTTGCTGTGTCATTATAATGTGCTGACTCTAGCTCTTTTGGGAAAATACCCAGAAGAGAGATAGCTGCATCACATGGTGAATCCACCTCTAATCTTTTGAGAATTCTCCACACTGCTGTCTAGAGTGGCTCTTCCAGTCTGCATTTCCACCAGTAGTGTGCTAGTGTTCCTATCTCCCCACAACCACTCCAGCATGTTATTATTTATATTCTTCATGTTAGACAATCTGACTGGATCAAGGTGAAATCTTAATGTAATTTTAATTTCCATTTCTCTGATTATTATTGATTCAGAAGACTTTCTCATATATTCATCGGGTTGCTGACTTTCCTCCATTGAGATGTTTGTGGTTAGCTCCCTGGCCCATTTATTGAGTGGATTGTTTGTGTTTTTGATATTTAGTTTTTTGAGTTATTTATAAATTTTAGGTATTAGTCCTCTGTTGCAGGAATCACAGGCCATGATTATCTCCCAGTCTGTGTGTTCTCTCTTGAGAGTTTGACCAATTTCTTGGCTGAGCAAAAGCATATTTATTTACTGGCATCCCATTCACTGATTCTTGACTTTAATTATTTTGCTTTGGCATTCTCTTGAGAAAGTTATTGCCTATTCCCATATGCTGTAATGTTGTTCTTACTTTTTCTTCTAGTAATTGTACGGTAGTTTATTCAATTTCTAGTTCCTGGATCCAATTCAATTTGATTTTTGTGCAGTGTGAAAGAAAAGGATCTAATTTCAACTTTCTGCAAATTACTCTCCAGTTTGTTGATTAACATTTGTTGAATAGGCTGTCATTCCTCCATGTTATATTTTGATCCACTTTGTCAAAGATCAGATGTTTAAAGATTTATGGATTTGTCTCAGAGTCATCAACTCTAATTCTTTGGCCTTCATGCCTTTTTTGATACCAATACCATGCTGTTTTTGTTACTATGGCTTTATAGTATAATTTTAGATTTGATATTGTAAAGTCTACTCTCTTGTCTTTCTTGCTTAGAAATATGTTGGCAATTCTGGATTTCTTGTTATTCTAAATTAATTTTAG
The DNA here is from genome assembly GCA_004027875.1 of Aplodontia rufa. Taxonomy (NCBI): domain Eukaryota; kingdom Metazoa; phylum Chordata; class Mammalia; order Rodentia; family Aplodontiidae; genus Aplodontia; species Aplodontia rufa. The sequence continues at coordinate 25,822 of PVKS010010938.1, forward strand.
AATTGCTTTTTTTGAATTTGTAAAAAGTGACATTGGTATCTTGATGGGGACTGCACTGAATATATATAGTGTTTTTGGCAGAATGGCCATTTTCCTCATATTAGTTCAACCTAACCAAGAACATGGAACATCTTTCCATCTTTTTAGGTGTTCTACATTGTTCAACAATTTTTATTGAAGAGGTATTTTACTTCCCTTATTAGATTATATCCCAAGAATTTTAATTTTTTGAAAGATATTGTGAATGGAACCAATTTCCTGATTTCTTCTTCTGTCCTATTATTCATAACATACAGGTAACTATCAATTTATGGGTGTTGATTTTGTAGCCTGCCACATTAATAAATCTGTTTGTAAGCTCAAACACTTTTCTGGTGGAATTTTTGGGTCTTCCAGATACAGGATTGTTGGGGTCTGACCTTGCTTTATCATCTGCCCTGTATCTTGTTGCTGTTTGCATAGGCTCCTTCGGGAAGGGCTGCTAGATTGTATATTGTTAAGCTTGAAAAACAGGGTGTCGACACGGGCTTCAGATGTTTCGCATTGGTATCACCTGCCAATTATTCTAGATCCTTCAAAAGGTGCACGTGGAGGCTTATCGGTCAAACCTGTGCCTCAAAAATCCAGGTGTGGCAATGAAAGAGATGTAGAGAGGCCTCGAGGGGCGGGGTGAAGGCCTTTAAAAAGGAGGCTCCAGCCAGCAGTGGAGAGCTCTTCTTTGGTCTAAAACTCTCACACTTTTCTGCTGGACGTGGTGTCCCTGCTCCTGTCAGCAGTTGAACCTGCCTATGTCTCCATCCTGAGCTTCCCAGCCTTCAGAACTGTGAGTAATTGCTGTCCATGTTTGTTCTGAAATGGAGTCTTGTAGCATTGCCTTGACTTGTTTGAGATTACTTAATGTTAGGCATTTTATCGTAGCAGCACAAATGAACGTTGCCTTGAAAGAGAGATGTAAAGTATGGATGTATAAAAAGGAAAAGTAAAGTTTGGATAAAGAAAGATCGTTTCGGGTGTCTGGCCTGTGGTTTTTCTCCTCCCCAGCCCATCCCTCAGGTCGGAACCCAGCTGGACCGGGACACAGGATCATGCCATAAGCAAAAAGGGATAGTTTGACTTCCTCTCTTCCTATTCTTATCCCTTTGAATTCTTCGTTGTCTGGTTGCTCCAGCTAGGTTCTCAGGGTCTATACTGAGTAAAATTGGTGAGAGCAGGCAGCCTTGTCTGGTTTCCAACTTTAATGGAAATGCTTTCATCTTTTCTTCATTTAGTATTATAGTAACTGTGTATTTGTCATATATGGACTTTACATAGTTAAGTTCCTTTGAACCCTATCTTCTCCAGAGGGTTTTTTTTTTTAAGAGGGACAGCGAGAGAGAAAGAGAATTTTTAGTTTTTCGTGTGACCTTCATTTCTCCAAGACTTTGCTGTGTATGTGGTGCTGGGGTTCGAACTTGGGTAGTTGTGCATGACAGGCAAGCGCCTTTACTGCCGAGCCACCGCTCTAGCCCCTTCTCCAGAGTTTTGATCATAAATTTTATCAAAGGCCTTTTCTGTGTCGATTGAGGTGACTATATGGTTTTTGTTGTTAATTCTGATTAAGTGATGAACCACATTTACTGATTTGTGTATACTGATGCAACCTTACATCCCAGGAATGAAGCCCACTTGATCATGATGAATGCATTTTTTTAACGTGGTTTTCAAGACCTTTATTAGGGATTTTTGTGTCTATGTCCATCAGGGATATGAGTCTATAGTTTTCTTTTTATTTTTTTTTATGTATCTTTGTTGGATTTAAGTATCAGGTTATGGTTGCCTCATAAAAAGTGTTTGGGAAAGTTACCTCTTTTTCAATTTCTTGGAATTGCTTAACAAGGAGCAATTGTTAAGCTCCTTGTTAAGAATGAGCTAACACATGTTAGCTCATTCTCAGGTGTGCTAAAATTCATCAGGGAATTTATCAGGTCCTGGGCTTTGCTTCTTTTGAAGGCTTTTAATTGCTGTAATGATTTCATTGCGTCTTGGGGGCTGTTTAGGATTTCAATATCATTCTGGGTCAATTTGGGAATATGTTTGTGTCCAGAAATGTGTCCGTCTTCTAAATCATCTGAATTAGAGGCATAAAGTCTTTCGAAAAGTGTTCTGATAATCCTATGGATTTCCATGGGGTCAGTGGTCATTGCTCCCTTTTCATTGGTAATTGTTTGTTTGGTTCTTTTCCCTCACTTTAGTGAGATTGACTAGCAGTCTGTCAATTTTACTTAATTTTTTGAGAGAACATATTTGTTTCCTTGATTCTTTTTCTTTTTTTCTGTTTCCGATTTCCTTGATTTCATCTCTGATCTCCATTTCAGCTGCATTCTGCTGGCTTAAGGAAAATGTTTTTGCTGTTAATTGCTAGAATCATATCATCATGGTCTTATAGGGTGCATGGAAGATTATCTACTTTATTATATTTGAGATTTCCTATGTGAACTAGGATATGATCTATCTTGGAGTAGTAATCATGCACTGCTGAAAAGTAGGTAAACTGATAATTTGGGGTATAATATTCTATAAATGTCTGTAAATTCCATTTGATTTATGGAGTTATTTATGCTGGAGATGTATTTGTTTATTTGCTTTATCTGTCTGTTAGTGATAGAGGAATATTAATGTCTCCCTGTATTGTGTTGGGGTCCATAAGTGGTTTTATGTTATGGAATATTTTTCCACATATTCAAGAGTATTGGTGTTTGGAGCATAAATATTTACTCTGCAAATATATTCCTGTTTTACTGTTTGCCTCACACTGATGTAGTAACTTTTATCTTCTGATTAAATTTTGATTGAAATATACTTTGTCATATATAAATGTTGCAAAACCTGCTTGCTTTCTTGTGCTATAAGCCTCATAATTGTTTACTATCCTTTTACCCTTAATCTGTGGATGTTTTTGGCTATAGGATGTGTCTCCTGTAAGCACAATACTGTTGGATTTTGTTTTTTGATCCAACCTGCTAATGTCTTTTGACTGCTACACTGAGACCACTCACATTCAGTGTTAGGATAATTATATGGTTGTTGTTCATAGTCATCATAGTTCGTTAGTAAGTTCTGTGCTGTCTTAGTTGTCTATTTAAGGCATGTACCTTTACTGAATTTCCTCTGTGGGTTTTGAGGAGTGTTTGATTTTTTTCCTTTAAGCGGAATTTATCTTTAAGAATTCTTTGTAATGCTGGTTTTCTTTTCATGAAAGCTGCAAGTTTGATCTTACTATGTTACGTTCTTAATTCCCCTTCACATTTGAATCTGAGTTTTTCTGGGTATAGTATTCACAGCTGCAGGTTGTGGTCATTCAGAGTTTGATAATTCTCCAAGGATCTTCTCAGTTCTGTGGTCTGAGTTGAAGAGTTGAGGTAATCCTCACAGGTTTTCCTCTGAATGTGATTTCTCTCTTGCAGCTTTCAATATTCTTTCCTTGATTTCTCTGTTATATATTTTGAATATGATGTGTCTTAAGGTCAAAAGTCCTCAGCCCATGAGGAGGTAGCCAGGATGACTCCAGTTGAGGGGTTGTGCTGGAGCCTGGCGTGGGTGACTGGTGGCCAGGACCACAGCCCTCTACGTAATATCATTTTAGTAAAATACAAGTGCAGTTGTTTTTTCCATGAATAATTATGATTTTTGGTTTTTGAAAACGAAATTAACATTATATATATGTGTGTATGTGTGTATACATATTCACTTAATGTTTACAGAATACTTTCTACTAAATGAAAATTTTAATTATACATTGAGTCCTAAATTAGAATAAAAATAAACATTTTCAAATGAGATGTTCAATTGCCTTAGATATTAATTGCTAATATATCGTGGTCTTTACTACCTGGTATGAGACTATCCTTATCCCACTCATATTCCAAATAAGCAGAACTCTTTATATGTAAATTTGTACCTTAATGTGAGTTCCTCATACGTTTGAATTGCCAACTGATGGACTGTATTTCACCTGAGAGTTGAGTGTATGTACATGTGTGTGGGTGTGAAATAGTTTAATGATGGATTCTGTTTACATTAGATAAATGCTTATACCAGAACATTTTTTGATTAATAGAATAAATTATAATGGATACTAAGAGCCAATTTGATGTATCTTTGTAATCTCATATAGAAAATTAAACTCTTCTTTTTAGAAGCGTTCATTTTTCAGTCTAATTCTTTTATCTTCTGGAAGCTAGCATACATTGTCACAGCTTCCATCATGTAGGTTGAATTATTCTGGAGTTAATGCCCTGAGACATTATGCCACCTGAATTTCTCAACTTTAGAGATCCCTGTCTCTCAGTTTCAATGTCATGCTTCTAACCCTATTCACTTTAATTTTTCCCTCTTATCTGAAAATCTTATCTGAATCACACAGAGAACAGCTCACTCCCCATGCTTCAGAAAGACATATTTTATATGAAGTAGGAAGATGTTGGTAGAACGGCATTAATACTTGGTTATGGATCTAAAAGATAATTGTCCTTCATTGATTTATTTAAAATATATTTTTATTTAATTTAGTTCTACTTAAAACATATGATGTTGTGGATGTTAATTCCATTTAAAATCACGTCCAATAGAAAATAAAAGTAGCCATATTATGAAATTCTTTTGAGCTTGTTTTTATAGCATTTGCTTCAAATTGTTATGTCAGTTAACTGCATTTATTTTAATGAGTTGAATAGCAAAATTATTCTATCCTGTTCACATGGATATGATAGGTTCCAGATGGAAATTATTTCTATACTGGAGTGATACATGTGGAAATTTTCCTTATTATTTCAAAAAATCTAAGCATTAAAAATTGAAGAAACTAAGCAACAAAAATGTCCTGGAGAAAAATCAATCTTAGGTATAGGGAGTAAGAAGGTATTGTATAAAATAGGAACTTTTATTTCAAAGTTTATGATGGAATAAACACAAAAGTCTGAATAGATAATTAAGCACACTGTCAAAGAATAGCAATGCAATAATGAGAATCTTTTCATTTGAATGAAAATTGTTCTTTCTAGTGGGTGAAAGAATTCTTGTTTCTTTTGTTTTGTGTTTCCAGGGAATATGTAGTTTTACCTGTATGTCATCAGCAAAGTTTAATTACATGGAAATTCAACAATATACTAGACGTATGGAAACAAATGTTTCAGAATCTGAACTATAACTTCTATTGATTCTGTTAACAACTGGATTTTGTTAACTAAACTCATTTTGTCATAGGTGTTATTCCTCATCTATTTCTAATGTAAACCTCTGAATTCTGAAATGCAACATTTCATCTCTGGGTAAGTGAGGAAGCTTCATAATTGTTCCTCCCTGTCTGATTCTGATATCCAGAATCTTTCAGAATTCAAATTCATGAGGAAAATGTAACTTCTAGAGCAGAAAATGTTCATATCTAAAGGCTTATAAAAATAAACCTGAAATTATCCATAAATGTAACTTCTTTCCTTTTTGATCTCAAAATATAAATTGAGATGATACATGTAGATATGTACAGGTGTATATGTATGCATCTGTATACATATGTTTATAATACACACACATATACAAATACATATGTAATAACCAAGAAGGGCTCCTTTAAAAAAAAAAAATAGCATTCAAGGTTGGAGCGGTGGCTCAGGGGTTATAGCACTCGTCTGGCATTAACAAGTATGGGAGTTTGAACCCCAGCACCACGTACACAACGAAGTCTTTAAGCAACATAAACTACGTAAAAAACTAAATAATATCGATTCTTTCTCTTTTACTGTCCCTCTCTCTTAAAAATAAGAATGACACTCAATAAATTAACATTAAAAAATATGGTGGGAAGGAAAATACTTGGAATGAGTAATAATACAAAGTCCTGAGAAAATTTATGTTAAATAAAGTTACTGAAATTTTAAAGATTCTTTGTAAATTAAAAGAAAGTGATATATTTATTACAGTTATATGAATTACCTAGAATTACATTAGGCTAAGGAAAGAGTCCTATTTAAATCTCAAATATCTTGATCAGCATTTCATGGTCCCTATTTCTTTTTAATAGCTATCAAAGGAAATATATCCATATTTTCATTGAATACAAATATTTCATGTTGACAAAATATATTTCAATGGTTTTAGTTTTAGAAATATTGAAATATATTTAAAATTATATAGTATATTTAGTACTTTAAATATATTTATTTGAATTAGTTATTTAAATTGTGTAAATATAGCTATATTTTTAAATATATTTTATTTAAGCACATTTAACTTAAATTACTTTTCAATATATTTTATTGAGCAATACATATTATTTTATTAAGCACATTTGATAGACAAGTTTTAGAGAATGTTGGAGCAAGTAACCTCTTTTTGCCTTTATGTTTAAATGTCAAGCAGGAAGTATGAGATATAAAATGGGATGGTACTAATGGTGGTAGAATTGAGAGAATGGCAGTTAGTATCCTCCTGGATGGAGGGAAACTGAACAGCTGAATCTGTTTTGCAGTGAGGTGATTCAACTAACAGCAGTGTTATTACAGATGCCTTAAGCTCCTATATTTGACAGCTTTGGGCCAATGTTTTTCAATCTTGATTGTACAGTACATTCAATCAAGGACTTTAGAAATACCTCAGTGCTTTCCTTTTTTCTTTTCTGTTTTTCTTTTTTAAATATTATTTCCACCATTGTTATTCAGTTATAATACACAAAGAGAACACAGAACCACTATTCGAGGTCCTATACCAGAAAAATAATTTGTTCTGAAATTGAGTTTTAAACATTAAACATCATTTTCTGTGAGGCCAATGATTTAAATTGGCCCTTCACTGAAAATTTGTATTTCAATTAACTCAAATTCTTACTACTATGTAATTAGTTATTAAATTGGTGTGGATATGAAAATGAGTTAATTTTATCTCAGAATTTACTATACCTTAAATGTCTTTTTGAAATATCTCTATTATATGATTCAATTAAACATGCCATTTCAGACTTACTTCTAAAGATATAGTCAGCACTTTTTGGAGCTATTAAATGATAAAAGCATACTAGAAAAGTAATTGGTTTTAAATTTTACATCTCATCCTTACATTTCTGAAGCAATATGAAGGTTTCTTGTGCCATGCAATTTGAAAGATGTGTGGGTGTGAATTCATTTTCTTCATCTTAAATTCTGACACATTATTTGTATGGCATTCACTTCTCTACATTTATTATTAAAGATTGGCAACCCTAAGTAGTGGTGCACCACAAATGAGCCTGATACTTTACCTACCTTAAATCAAAAGCAGCCTAATGATACTAAATACCACACCAAAATTCTGAAACTACAAATTAATCCATGAATGTCTTCAGGAGTGACCTGTCTTGCATATGGTACTCAGCATAGCCTAGTGTATTTTACAATGTCATGGAATAAAAATATCAGCCAACACATCCCATTTTATGGATATATATTCATTAGAAATATTCAGTACTAGATATAAATGTGAAATATCCCAGGAAAAGATTATTACCTTGAGGCAGTGTTTCTCAGAGAAGGACTGTTCTGTATGTGTGGGTTTATCTGTTCTAATGCACTTTCTAGTTTTCTTTGGAGAACAGCAACTTTTAGCTCTCTTCCTTTCTATGTATCAAAACCTCTCATTTGAGAAGTATTTGGTGTTCTTCCACTGTACACAATGCTGAACAGAATAGATTGAAAATTACGTTGTCTTGTTGGAGTAAATTGCTCTAAAGATCTTGTCCAACTGGCATTACCCACTTGCTAAGCACGACTTCAAAGTCAATCATACAAATACAATACAAATTTACTTCCTGTAGGAGCATTTTATTTGTTTTAATCTGAACTAGCTTAAATTTCATTGGGAAAGACAGGGAGTTCCTTTCTTTGGTCTCTTAAATCTCCATATGAAGACAAGTGACAAACACAATAAATAAAAATGTGTGTAAGTATAAAATCAATCATCAGTCAAGTGTCATGCAGAATTATGTTCCATTTATAATTTTCCTTTTTTAAGAACAAAGAATTCTCTTCAGTGAATCTGAAGAGCTATCCACTATATTTTTTGAGATGAACACATGCTTAGGAAAAAATAGAATGGACTATTTACCAGATAAACTAAAAATCTGTTTCCTGCATTTATGAGTACTCCATGGACACTTTTGTGCCAAGGATAAACCATGGCATTAGTCTATATCAGGATCAGCTGATAAGGAAGTGTGCTGCATGTAGAAAAATGCATAAATATTGGAAAATCAGATTTCTGTGAAGTATTCCATGAACAAGAAATTGAAAATATCAGGTAAAATGTTTTTTTTTTTTTTTGGCATGTGAATTAGTTACCTTACCATAACTGTTGTTTAGTAATAATTGTGTTATAAGGAGAATATTTTTCTTTCATAAAGGGGAAGGGCAAAAATATTTTGCTAAATAAACATGGAAATTATTTTACTTTAACTTTATTCATTACCTCTTCCCCCTATGGAATTTTCTCATATTCCAGTTCTGAAGAGTTTTCTAGTTTGAATGGCAATTTGTATTTTTCTGATTAATGGTCTAAATTCTGATTCTTAATATCTCTATCATTTTTTAAAATATCACTCATTGGTGTGAATCTTACTTCATTATAACTCAGATATGGGAGATTTTGTATGTTATAATCCTGTAGCTTTATAGAATCTACATTGTTTTACACATTTTAGAGACTCAATATTCATTAATTTAACTACTAGTAGAGGAAATTATACATGTTAGAATTTCTGGGTTAACAACAATGGAAATAACCTGATCCCTGTCCAGAAAGATACAAAATGGAGCTGGAAATACCAAATACTATGAAAGGCATTCTAAATTCATTTTTCTCTTACTTATCCCAACTGAGAAGGAGGTTTGAGTTACCGTTTTGAAGATAAGACAATGCAAAGAAATTGCGTTTCCTGCCATGGTGCTATAATGCAAGGAAAACTAAGCACATTTTCCCACTTAAATATTAATACAAATATTAGACTGGTAATCTATATAGGTAAATTGTATTCTGTTAGGTTTGTATATGTAGTATTCATTGCTTTGAGGAAATATTTTGAACATGGTTTACTTAAAATTAATGAAATGTAATCTTATACTTTTTACATTAGATATAAATTATTTCTTATTTTCAGAATGTTAAGAATTATTTTCTGGGGCTGGAGTGGTAGCTCAGCTGTTATGGCCTTCCCTGGCTTGCGTGAAGACCTGAGTTCAAACCCTAGCACCACATACACAACTAAGTGTTGAAGAAACACAGGTCAGATGAATAATAAATCAATTCTCAAAAAAATTGTTTTCTTTCTCTTGCATAAAGCTTGATATAAAATATCAGTTTATAGAAAATATATTTCAATACCTAATTAGTCTGGGCTATAATTAAGATAAGTATCAGTGGAGATGTGGAGAAAAGACAACTCTTGCACGTTGTTATGAATGTGAATTATAACAGTCATTATGGAAAACAGTACAGAGGCATCATAAAAAATTAAAATTACAACTATGACATCATCCACAATACTCCAGCTAAATATGTGCCCTAAGGAAATGAAATCAGTATATCAGAAAGGCATCTGTATTCCCATGTTCGTTGTAGCACTATTCACAATAACCAAGAAACAGAAATACCCTGAGTCCCCATCAACTGGGGATAGATGGAGAAAATGTATTTATACACAAGTGAATACTATTATCCTTAAAAAATAATGAAATCCTGTCTTTAAAAAAAAAAGAGGGGGGCAGTAAGAGAAAGAGAAGCAATTTTTATTTAGTTTTTCATGTGACTTTCATTCCTCAGACACTTTGTTGTGTGCATGGGTGCAAGGCACTCATACATCCAAGGCAAGCACCATAACCACTGAGCCACTGCTCCAGTCCCCAAATCCTGTCATTTTGACAACATGGATGGAACTGTTAAATAAAGTAAGTCAGAAACATGTATGTAATTGTCACTGGATTGCACTCATATGTGCAATCAATCTCTCACAGAGAGTGCCAGCTACTGGGGAACTTAGGGAGAAGTGAGGGATGAGAACAGTTGATCAGCAGGGGCTAAGTTAAAATCAGAGAAAGAATTTATTTTCAGCTACCGCACAGTACAGTTAACTACAGATGACAATAGTGTTTGTTTCAAAATGTTAGAAAAAATAATTTTGCAAATTTTCACCATAAAGTAATAAATATTTGAAGAAACAGATATATTTAACCTGAATTAAACATTACACAGTATATATATGCAGGGAAAAGTCACACATTAATCGTTAATATGTACAACATTTTGTTTTTATACATCAGTTAAAATTTTAAAAAGCAAAAGGAAAAATTTAAAAAGGTGATTTTATAGTTTTCTTAAGTAGAAGGGACTTTCAATTGGCTTGCTCAAGAATATGATGGATTATAATTTTTTAGAAAAATCGAGAAAAAACAAAATGTTTAAAATGAAATGAAATCAACATAACCAGAAGACATCTTAGGTATTACAAATTCCTTATACCCTCATTCATGTATTTTTGGCTGAATGCTATTTTTAAAAGTTTAGAAATTCTGGGGCTAGAACAGAGGCTTTGGGGTTAAAGCTCTTGCCTGGCATAAGCAAGGTCCCGGGTTCAAACTCCAACACCACATACACAACTAAGTGTTGGAGAAATGGACACGAGATGAAAAACTAAATAAAATTGATTCTTTGTCTCTCTCACTCTTTCCCTCTCGAAAAAATAGTTTAAAAGTTCTGAAAATAAGCATTATAGATGAAAGAACATAGCTAATGTGGTATTAATGTAGAACACAATCTCAACATGCTTATTCGCAATGATAGAAAGTTGAATTTCATTCCTTAAAACAAATGGATTGATTTGGACTCAATTAAATCACAACATTGTAAACTTTATTTTATAAAATATCTTTTGACGTGTTAAGCATATCCACTTGGTTTCTTTCAAATAGCACTGACCTAGAGACAGAATTCTTAGTATCAAATTAAATTATGACTCATACTTCACCAGGAAAAGAATAGATTTTTGAACTATTCCCTTATCACATCATTGTTTATGTATTTCTCTCATAACATAGAAATCATTTTCAAGGAGTCATAAGTAGAATAGCCAGAATGTCTTAGCTTTCAAAACAATACAGAAAAAAATTTATTCTTGTTCCTTTCAAATATCTGGAGTCTCATTATTAACATTGAATAGTATACTTTAAATTTTTATTTGTGAAGATTAGTGATTACACTAATAGGTTTCATTGTGGCTCATTCACACATACACAAGACAATTTTTATGAATTTTTACTCCCCATTACCTCCCATTGTCCTCCTCTCCCCTCTTCCCACCTATCCTTTCCTTTACCCAAGAGTCCCTTCAATTTTCATGAGATCCTCTTTAGAATCCACATAGGAAAAGAAACATAAGACCCTTCTGAGTCTGACTTATTTTTCTTAACATGATACTCTCTGGTTCCATCCATTTTCCTGAAAATAACATATTTTCAGTCTTCATAGCCCAATAAAATTTTACTGCATATATATACACACACACATATATTCTTTATTCAATCTTTTCTTTATGGACACATGGGCTGGTTCCTTAGTTTGACTATGGTGAATTGTATAGCTATAAATGTGTGTGATTGTAATTGTTTTAAGTAAATACTAAGGAGTGGTATAGATGAACATATGGTAGTTGTATTCTCAGTATAATTGATTTCCATAGCAGTTGTACTAATTTACATGCCTGCCTACGTATAAACCAGCATTTATTGTTACTTGTATTCTTAATCATTGCCATTCTAACTTGAGTGAGATAGAAACTCAGTGTAGTTTTAATTTTTATTTCTCATGTTGAATATTTGAAATAAAAAAATTCACTCTGGCTTCCATTAAACAATTTAATGTTCAGTACTATTGATGACACAAATGCAGAAAATGAGATACTTACGTATTCTGTACATTTTAGAATCCATGTAGAATATTTTTTGCCATAAAAAGATGACAAAAGTTTTAGGAGATAGATGTTACACAATTTATACATGTATCCATGTATCAAAAATGTCACATGGTACATAAATTGATATAATTTTTAATTTTTATGTATTAGTAAAAAATAAATTTAATGTAAGTACAGAATATAAAAATGAAAAACCAATCCAGAAATTTGAAGATCAGCATATCATTTTTTTTAAATGTGCTTTACTGATATTATTTGAGGTCTAACTTTTAAAAGTAACACTGCATAATTTTTTAAAGAGAAAGGGAGAGAGAAAGGAAAAAATCAATTTTATGTATTCATTTTTCCTTTGCTTTGCTGACACTTAATTGTATATGTGGTGCTGGGATTCAAACTCACATACTCATGCATGCTAGGCAAGTACTGTAATCGCTGAGCCACAGCTCCACTCCAATGCTACATACTTTTAAAATGCTCCTCTACAAAGATATATTGCTTTATCTCTAGTCACTAACCCTTTGACAGGAATAAGTATGCATTGAACAATTTAATAAGATTAATCAGTCAAAACTGATTTTCTAATCATAAGTATAGTTTTAGGCTATTGTACAGAATGTGAATCCTACTATTCTAATTGAACGATTTTTATTTCTACAACAAGAGGTAATAGTAAGTACCACTCAAAATATCTCTTTCTGAATGCTATTAATAAAAGAAAGTGTGATGTTCAAAAGTCAGCTGTATTAATTCAGTTCCTAACAGCATTTTTAGGGAATATTCTTATTGAGAACTATTAGCAAAAGTAACCATTAAAGATCTTGGCTTTTCTGTTAGATATTGCTTCATTATTAGTGAAATAACTAGAGGGAGGGTGGACAGACAGAAAAGGAGACATAGGGAAAGATTTAGATTTAGAAAGAGGAAAAAAAATCAAAGTACACAAAATATTCTGAGTAAGAGATTTGGTGTATATTCTGTTTTTAGTTTGTCATTAAAAAGAAAGCTGAAGAATAATGTTTTAGTACTTAATTTTAATTTGCATATTTGCAAGCAGTCTTCTTAACTGTGGTCATACAAAATATATAGGAAATTCTCCCAAATACATATAATAAGAAATTATGTAAATTTTTTGTTAGCATTTTGATTAATTTAGCTTTTTCTGTATTACAACTATGAAACCATATAGTATTTTGTGGTTAAGATTAAAATATAATTTAATTTATAAAATATATTAATATCAAAATACATTTTTATGTACATTAGTTGGAATATATTTTTCAGGGCATAGGAAAAATGCTCTAATTTATATAGATGTGCCTTTAAAAGAAAAGCTTTAAAGAATTTAGAGAATTTGATTTCCTCAAATTCTGGTAGGTAATGTTTACTTTCTGTATATAGTTTTAGCCCTGTCTTCCTAGTTACATTGCCTTTGAAGACAGTCAGTCCATCACTGCAATTCTCCTGCCTTCACTAAGAGCTTCATTCCATACATCCTCATGTTATAAATTCCCCGTTCTGGGTAAAGCTGAATTGTAAAAGGATGAGTTGACATTATGCAGTGATGTTTTCTTAGGAGATTTGCTGAATCTGGGACAAGGTCAAGAGCCTGATCTGTGCAATGGGCCTGGACAGAATATGGCTAAGAAACATCGTAGAAACCAACAGTGAGTGTGTGAATGTGTATGTGTGTCTAATGTTATGAGGATTAGAAACTCTTTCTTTTCATTTCTCACAAGTCGCTACAATATAGTTTATCTTGAATATGAAAACAAAGACCAGGTCATGGCTATGAGGATCTGTGAAATGTCACTTAATAGCACATAAGAAGAATGTTCTAATTCCTCAGAGGATTCCTCTTCTGTGTCCAGTGGATTACCATTCTACAGTTGCTTCCAAGTAGCCACAGACTCCTAGATACTATGAGACATTCTTATAATACTTTCCCTGTCAAAACAATCCCAATGTTAAAAAAAAATGCCATCTTAAAACCTTACATAAATTAAAGTTATCATTACTATTGTTTATCATTCTTAAGATGGGACAACGTTAACATTAACAGGTGCTTCTCTAAATAAATGAACATACAAATATCAAATTAGAGATTCAATATTCATCTTTTAAGATGAAAATATAACTTAAAAAGTCTCCTTTAAATTAGTGAAAACTTATAGTAAATGTAAATGAAATATTCTGTTTTGCATGATAATTTTTTATGTAATGAGAAACTTCTCAAGCTTCATAAGCTAATGAAATGATTATTAGTAAAGTTCTTAAATATATCTCTTGTTTGAAACAGGTCTTTGCACAGTTAGTTAGATTAGAATATTTTTACACCTTTTGAAAATGCAAACCGTCACTACTATTTTAGTCCTCTTCAATCGTGATTCCAGGATGGTCACTTTTACCGTGTGTACTAGACATTCCTCTTCACACATTTATTCAGCCAGGTAATTTTGCAAAGCAAGGTATATTGTAGTGAAAATAACAGTCTTTTACCATGGAGTTTATATTTTCCTAGAAAGACATGGATAATCAACACAGAAACAAGATAGGTAATGTGGAAGTTGGGAATTAAAACTGCAAAATGAAGTTAAATAAGGTTAGTTAAAAATAAAGTACAAGAAAGTCCTCTTTAACACTGAGACATCAATGAAGTCGTTCTTGATATAATGTAATATAAACAGGAAGCAGGAGGAAATTTAGGCAAGTAAATTTTTTCTGCTTCTCCTTTTCTTATGAAAGTTGAATACATGCTGTTTTTGATGTCACCGTTATTTTATTGTCTTCCCCCACCTGTCATACTAAATCAGTCTTATTCATCTTTACAGTTGAGGTAAATGCAAGGAGGTCTAAAAATTTTTTTTTTTTTTTTTTTACAAAACCCTTCTCAGAGAAGACATTGCACCCAGGCAAAATGACACAATTGTTTCTTCCTCTGGTCCTTAAGTTTACTTACAACTGATACCAGTTTGATCTACAATGTAGAACACTTTCAAGTGAAATAGTGCAATTTCAGCAACTAAGAATGAAATATGTATTATTTTCCAATAATGAGGTATCTAACTCCTCTATAAAAATTTCCATTTATGTCAGAATAAAAAGACAGTTGCAAGACTCTCCCCTTGTATATAAGTCTGCCTCCTTGTTGTATACACTAGAATGTTTAGAAGGCTAACAAAATTTGCAGAATTGAACGTCTGATCACTTATCCTAACTGCTCACTCCTCCATCAGCAGCTATTGACATGTACATAATTCTGATTTTTCAAGCTTGGAAATATCTTTGAAATCTCTTTGGTTAATATCTCCATTCAGCCCATCCAGAAATTTTGTTGGCTCTATTTACAAAACTCATTAAATTCACACACATTTCATCAGTTTCATTGCTAGCTTCATAGTGAAGGGGTTATCAACTCTCACCAGGAGTACTACAATTGCTACAAACTTTCTGCTTTCATCTGTGGTCTGCCACTTTCCAAATTTATTTCCCAAATAGCAACCAGAGAACTTCTGTATCATTTTTTTTTTTTAAAGAGAGGAGAGAGAGAAGCAATTTTTACTGAGTTTTTCACATGGCTTTCGTTGCTCTGACACTTAGTTGTGTACGTGGTGCTGAGGTTTGAACCAGTGTACTCGTGCATGCCAGGCAAGCATCGTAACTACCAAGCCACCACTCCAGCCCCAGACCTGCATATCTTAATAATTGTACTCCACCCATAGATCTTGGGGTAAATTTTTAGATATTTCACAATAGTGCAAAGTTTCTACCACTACTTTCGTGACCTAATTTTCTGCCTTTATCCCCGTATTTCATTATGTTCCAAATACAATGACCATCATCCTATTTCACGAAAATGTGGGCTTTTTGCATTGGCTTTTGCATTTGCTCTTTATGCTGTTCTACTAGATGACCCTATTTCTCACATCCTTAATTATTTGTAAAAATTTCACCTTTTCAGCCTCTGTTGACCATGCTGAATCTGAACAAACGCCCACGTTCCAGGACTCCTCATCCTTCTCGCTCTACTTTGTTCTTAACACTTAACTGTCTTCTCTTAAGCTAAACAATATATTTTCTGTAAAGTCCTTCATCTATATTGTAATTGTAATGAAAACTGAGAATTACATTTGTTTTATTCTCTACTACATGTTCAGTCTGATATAATGCTGGCACAAGTAAATACTTCTTCACTAAAAGGAGAAGTAAAATGTTTTGACATGAAGTCAAAAATATTGAACAGATTTGATAATTGTGTTTGGATGAGACATCTTGCCAGGAAATAGAATCGATATTTCTTGCAATTGATTATTTTAGGAGTTAAATCCATCCTGGTGATAATCAAATTCCCTGTTTTCAGTCTTTTGTTTTTAGGAATAGGCAGGGATTAGACTATGTTTTGGAAACTAAATCTCTGTATTAATGCTAAATCATAATTTCTAAAATATCATGTAATGATGATAACCTTGTGAACTTATGCCCAGCTTCTCATATATAAGAAACCTATGAAAATCTAAATTGAGTAATAGTCACACTAAGGGATTTGTTTGCTGTTCAGCTTAAGTTCTTATAAGCATCTTATGTATGGATATCAAGACATATAAGTCAATTTTTCCTATATATTTGAAGAAAATTCTAAAGCTAGGCTCAACAGGAAATCTGACATGGGAAAACTACGTGTGTCTGTTCTGAAAATGAGTCATTATAATTTATATTTCCTATTCACCTTTGTTCACCTATTCCTTTTTTAGATTATACTTCAGCGTGCGTGTGTGTGTGTGTGTGTGTGTGTGTGTGTGTGAGAGAGAGAGAAAGAGTTAGGGTTTAGATTCGTGTATTTAACTTTAATATAGTCTACAGAAAAATAATAAATCTCTAAGTATATCTAACTTTTTCATAATGCCAACTTAGTTGCATATTTTCAAGGGGCATTTTTTTAATCATTTGGTAACTGGCATTGAACCCATGTGTGCTTAATCATTGAGCCACATCCCTAGTCCTTCTTTTATATTTGATTTTGTGACAGGGCCTCACCAAGTTGCTGAGTCTGGCTTTGAATTTGAAATTCCCCTTGCTTAGCCTCCCAAGCCATCGAAATTCCAGGACTTTGCCACCATGCCTGACTAAAGGATATGCTTATTTTCTTCTATTAAAGAGAAATAGAGTGAAAGAGAGGGGGGAAAATCAATTTTATTTATCTTTTTTTTTTTTAAGTTATTCTAACACTTAGTTGCGTATAACGGTGCTGGGGTTTGAACCCAGGTCCTTGCACATGCCAAGCAAGCACTCCACCGCGGAGCCACCCTTAGGGATATGCTTCAAACCAAGCTAGTATATTCAAAAGATAACACAAAAACATAGCTAGTAGAGAACAAAGTTATGTGGACATGACTGGAAAAGTCCAGAAACTCAGATAAATAGTTGAATACTTACAATCACATGGGGAAACTGAATAAAAAGGATTTTTTTTCTATTTTAATTTATCTTTCTCTCATTTTGAAATTGTGCTGTGGTCCAAATGTTAGTGTGCCCACAAAATGTACTTATTTTAATTTCTACCCCAAAATGATGTTATGAAGATGCAGGGACTTTTGGTCATGAGGAAGGACTCTCACAAAAGAGATTAGTGCTTTTATAAAATGGACCTCATGAAAGTGAGAAAATACAATGTGGTGTTTTCTGTGGGAGGGCAGATCTTCGCCACACAGTGCCTCTCTGCCTTAATCTTGTACATCTCAGCCTCCAGAACTGTAAGAAATAAATTTCTGTTGTTCATATATCTAGTCTGGTGTAGAGCAGGCTGAAAAAGAAAAATTTTGCTTGTCTGTGTTCCTCAAGTTAAAAGCAATAATAGATTCAGCTGATTTTAGTATAATTGTATAAATTAGTTTACATCTAGGTAATAAAAATATTATTTAAAACACGAGAGTCATGAATAAAATAAATATTTTCGCTGCCAATTTGTTTCAGTTAATATATATAAATTTCACACGAAGACTAAAAAATATAATGTCTGATTCTAAACAGTGACTGCATTTGATTTGAATAAGATTAGTTATTTTTTTATTCATTCAGCAGGAGTTTGAAAAATGAACATCTTTTCCTTCTCTCAATTTGTAAGTTACTAACATCTTTTTTCAATGACTAAAAAATCACATATATATTGATAGAATACAATTTTTCTCAACATTTGATTCTGGGAAAACCAATTATGTTAGATATAATATGAGTAAAGTTTTAAAGTATTTTTTCTGATACTTTTATAAATCATTTATAGGAAAATTCATATTCCCAAATAGATATCCCAAATATAAGTATCAAGACTGAATATATTTAAAGGTAAAAGGTCAACTTTAATTGTTAGAAGTTAAATCTTTACAGAAAAACATATTTTGAATATAAGATCTTGAAGTAAGGGGTGAATTGGTGGAATTCATCATATTATTATTATTTTTCTTGTATACTTCCAGTCTTGTCTCAATGTCAATTTTAAGTGACAGATGTCAGCTTTGACAGAAAAGTTTGTCAGTGTTCTAACAATTTTACCATACGACATCATACAAAAATTGATATGCTACCAAAGTCAATGTAGAGTAAAAATACTGGAAAGAGGGTACAACACAACCAAAGTCAAGTACAGTCTGACAGACAAAAAACAGTTTAAAAAATTGGGGAGGTATATACCAAAATCTGGCTGTTATTTTTCTTTACTATGTAAAAAAAATACTGCAAAGAAAAGCTCAAAATAATATTTCCTAGGAGATCAGTTTTGTTTCAAGTATTTTTGTCTAATTATTCATTATTCTTCATTTGCCTTTCCATTTAAGAATATAAACAATCCATATTATACAAGCACAGACAGGGAAAATTATATGTCTGTTTAATGGGTGAACTAATTTTAAAATACCAGTTTTATATTTACTTTTCAATTTTTGAGTTAACTGGAAATTCATTGAAAATGAACAAAACAGCATGACATTTATGGGAAATAAGTTTCATATGTAATTGTTGAAGATAATGGAATGATTATTTCCAAAACCCAAGTATAAATATTGACAAACTATGACTTTCAGTGTTAAAGTCCATAACTATAAACTGAAACTCCCTACACTTAACAAAATGTTCTGTATGCAATGTGAAGGTGATGGATTAGCTTTGTTATCATTTTTGACCAAATTGACTAAATTATGGTATGTAGTCTAAATTTATACTTAAATGTGTGTATATGTTTTGTCAGCCTTTCCTGCCAAGGGAGATTGTGTTTGTGCCTCAGAGTTCCTTGTAAACACAGACGTTCTCCTCTCAAAGTGTTTCTTTGAGATTCTGTGGTATATGTTTCGCCTTCTATGGAGAAAATTCATTCCAATTTTTAAGAATTCAAGAAAAATCTCAATTCCAGCATTTCCCCCTCTTTTCACTCCTTATTGCCATACGATATCTATATCTATCTATCATCTTTATAGATGTTCTTCATAGGTGTAAGAATTATGTCACCATACTTGGGTGTATTTGAATAAATATATACCCCAGAAATAGAGGCAAGGGTGCAGGGTATGTGAAGAGAGAGGTGGGAGAGTGATAGTGGGGGATGTTGGGCAAATTATATCTTTGTATTGTATGCATCAATAATGTGACAATAAATCCCATCATTATGTATAACTAAATGCACCAATTTAAAAAAGAAAATTGAAAAATCTCTTTCTAATATATGTAATCACTTACTATGCCCCAGGTACTCTACATGACATAAAACTTGCATTTTAGACAAAGTGCATATTACTTTTCAACAAAAAATCATTAGATGAATAAAGGAAGGAATATAATCTATGCATAGCAATGAATAAATTTTGACTCTTTTCTAAACGATTAAATATATGACCATGGATAATTCAATAATACACTTTGCTTCCATCTTAATAAGCTAAATGGTTTCATAAACTGTCGCATGGAATTCTCAAACTTTCTATGCCATTTACTTTGGGAAACTGAAATAATAAGGCAGTAAAAGATTCATCTTGAAATTATTCCCTAAATAAATTAATTCAAGCCACAACTGCTCGAGTGTGATGTTCATAAAGCCTTTGTATGAAGTAGAAATAACTAGCATCCATGGAATTTTTTTAGGCTATTCTGCTTAAATCTCGGTGAGAAGAAAAAAAATAGTTAGATCACAATCAGATTCTGCATGTAGAGGAATAAAATGAATTCACATATCCAAGTCTAAAGTTACTATTCCCACAATTAAAATCATCACTGTCTTATGGATGGTTCATTTTATGTCATATATATGATAAAATAGTGATCTTGCCATTTATAAACCCTTTCTTATACTGGTATGCTTATTTGAAAATTTTTGAATCGACATTTCAATAGTTTATTAGAAGAATTGATAGAACTAAGCCATTTGTGCTAAAGAAAAAGAGAGGAAAGTGGGTGGCAGTGGAAACGGCATTTAAACTTATGTTTACAGAAAGTGGCAACCATATTCAGGCAGCATGGTAAACATTAGCGGAGTATGGAAGATTAGACATTGCCGTATGCTGTTACTATATTCACTATTTTCTTCAAAATATTTGTGGAGATATTTTGGCAGGGAGTGGATTTCGAAAACATGACACAACACCTACAGTTCCATTGTGGTCAAATTATAACTTAAAAGGTTAGCTCACAAATGTGAAATAAAGATGTTTAAAGAATCTAAGCATTCTAATCTAATGTGTAATTTTATGTGGTTTAGTGGTAGCTAAGAATGAAGGGATATTTGAAAAGTTCTGTAGTTTTCTAAAAATCATTTACATATCAATTTATTAATGCTGTAGAAAATCTTACTATCAAAAAATAATTGGCTGGGCTGGAGCAGTGGCTCAGTTGTTACTGCACTTGACTGGCATGCACAAGTATGCAAGTTCAAACCCCAGCACCACGTACACAATGGAGTCTTGGAGCAACATATGCCACATGAAAAACTAAAATAAAATCGATTCTCTTTCTCTCTCTCTCACTTTGCCTCTCTTAAAAAAATTGTCTTAGGTTTTTATCTTCATGTCTTCAATTTTAATGTTCAATATTTGTTTAAATTACATGTTTATATTATGTGTAAGAATATGAAGGAGGTTTTTTTTTTTGAGAGAGGGACAGTGAGACAATCAATTTTATTTTTTCATGTGACCTTCCTTGCTCCAACACCTTCTGTGTACATGGTGCTGGAGTTTGAACTCGCATCCTCACGCATGACAGGCAAGTGCAATATCAGCTGAGCCAAGGCTCCAGTCCCACATCAACTGTTTGAGTTACCATTTTAAATGAAGAGAAGGAAAAAGCATTATATTGTTATATATTTTAATATTGAATAGATAGTTATTTAAATTGCCTATTTCACTATATGAATATTTTATCAAAGGAATGAGTTATTTTATAAAAAGGAATTTTTTGTGCTGTGATTAGTGAATTAAATGTAGAATTTAGTGGATTACGTAAACATCTATCTGTATAGCTGTTGCCTTATTTTAGCCTTCTTGTTGCTACTAAATGAAGCCACACAGCACATATAAAGCTGCAAAGCACACGTTTGAGTGGTTTAGCAGCTAGAATGAAGAATGAATGAACAAATGGAAAATGAATAGGGAAATCACATACACATAAATTTTAAAGACTTACTTTCATTCCATTACCTTTTGATAAGCAGTGAGACTCAGCAGTGAGACTCAGCAATCTCATATCACCTGACTATATAAGTAGAAAAGACACATGAAATCTTTAAAACTAACACACCTAGAGAGTCTCTTCTTAATTTTGCAATCTGTCATTTCAAAGTTAATCGAGGCAGCACTGCCTAGCACGTTGACCATTTGCAGCTCATATCCTAAAGTTAAAGGAGTAAAATATCATGGTCCAGTTCAAAACAGTTTGGTTTTTTTAGTTCTAAGTGGGAAGATTGAAATGGCGTTGAGTTCCTTAGTTCTGGAGGAAGAATGAGCCTGATATGGTAGTGAATATTTTCCATTTACTTTACAATATGCATACACACACACACGTTGATGGAAAATGTCATGTATGTTGTAATAAAGCTACATACTTATTTTTAAACTGTCAATGTGTACTAATATTATACTAGGTATTCTAGTAAAATCATTTTCAGTGTGGTTGTATTTTTCTCTTGGTTAGAACCGACTGTACAAAAGCAACTATTCTATTTTTTATAATCTTTATTAAATGCTATTTGATTTGATTACTACTGGTACTAATCTATGTACACTACAATCATACAAAAGAAATCTAGCATGGGCTTTCCCAATCTTTGAAGTGGTTTCCTGGAATCCATTTGTAAATGGTATTAACATAAAAGAAGTTGCAGTACATAATTTCATTATTCCATATTTCTTAAAATGCTAGGGAAATGCTTATTTTAATCTTTCTAAGTTCATGTTTTTTTATACTTTTATGGCATTTGCAGTTGTCAATGTTTATCTTAAAATAAAATCAACTGATCATTGCATTTGGAAATGGATCCAAAGCACACACACATGAAAATAAATATGCTCACAATAGCTTTGCATCTACTTAACCTTTGCAGTTTAGGGTGAAATATTACTTGTAAGAGGACAATAAAACTATATGTCATGGATGTGGTCCACATTTATATTATATAAATTGGTCCATTTTACATATACATATATTTTGGTACCACACTTGAAACCAAGGGTACTTAACTTGAGCTATATCCCCAGTCCTTTTTTATATTTTTATTTTGAGACAGGGTCTTTCTAATGTGCTTTGGGCCTTGCTAAGTTACTGAGGCTGGCTTTGAACTTGCAATATTCCTTTCCTCAGCCTCCCTACTCCTGGGATTACAGGTATGAGCCTCCATACTCAGCAAATTGGTCCAAAATTTAAAATCTTGCAGCAACTATTTGAATAGAGCCAGGAAACTAATATGGAATCATTTTAGAATATCTCCCCTCTCTCTTTCTCTCTCTCTCTCTCTCTCTCTCAGCAGTTTAAGTATAGTGACTGAGGAAACAACAGTGTAGTGTCCTAGGTCTTTTTCTCTAATTTGAAAGCTCCTATAGTAACACTCACACCATAGCTCCTCATTAGGTTGACTGATGATTGATTTATGGAGCTTCCATCTAACTTTTGCTTTTCCCCCTGACCAGTCTGACTTTTCCCTTCTTCCTTCCATATGTGTCAATGTTGAACAAACACCTTGCACTTTACAAAACAGTAAAATATGATTCTAAAAACTTAAACTGCAAAACATATCCACTTAGAAGTTTAAGCTCACTCCCCTCTAACAAAAGTAACAAACTGGGAAATATAATAAAATTATTTGCAAATCCCACAAAAATCTAGGAAGTATCAATCTACTACTGAATGACCTAAGACATTTTTTTGGAAATTTGTAAAATTCTATTTCTATGGAATCACTAATGAATTCATAAATCCTGTTCTAGGATTTATCAGTGTCATAAAGATCTCAACTAATATCTAGAACATATTGATCTAAATCCATGGTAGGCAAATATGCTAAAGATGACATTTTCATGCATGATCAAGAGAAATGTAAGGTATGGTTGAAATTATAAAAAACAATCTAATAATTTGTGAAAATTCATGTGTCTTAATTATTTTATAAAACCATTTTGGCAAATACATCCCCAGAGGAACTCTAAAAATTCTGGAAGTAAATGTTTAGATTTTTTTTCTGTTATGTTTACAGAAACAGCATGCTAGAAGCAATCCATGTATCATCAGTAAGGTATGAGACAAAATGAATGAGGTCCTTCTTTAAATGGGAATATGTGTGGCTATCAGAATTAATGAAGTAGTTCCATATACAGCAACTTGATTTATTTAAAAATACATTGCTTAATGTAAAAGAAAGATCTTACAGAAAATAAAAATACATAACCTAACACTACATTTTCTTTAAAACAGATACATATGAAAGAAATTACAAAATTACATGTAAAAGTGAATACCTATCACGAGGAAAATTGGGACTGGAGGGAATTATTAGGGACTTTCTTCAAACTGATGACTTTTCAGTAAACAGCAGGACACAATTCTATCTTATCAAAATACAAAACTAGCCAACTCACCAAAAGCAACATGAAAAGGAATATAAAATTAGTAGTGTTAAAATTCAACTGTGGGGGCTGGAACAGTGGCTCAGCAGTTCTAGCGCTTGCCTGGCATGTGCAAGGATGCAGGTTCAAACCCCAGCACCACGTACATAACCATGACTTGGAGCAATGAAAGCCCCAAGAAAAACTTAATAAATTCAAGTCTGTCTGTCTCTGTCTCTCTCTCTCTAAGGTCCCTCTCTTAAAATAATTTTTAAAAATTCAACTGTGATATTAATAAAATAGCAGAAAATAAATTTGCTGGGTGTGGTGGCTCATACCTGTAATCCCTGCAGTAGGGAGGCTGAGGCAAGGAAGATCATAAGTTCAAAGCCAGCCTCAGGAACTTAGCAAGGTCCAAAGCACATTAGCAAGACCCTGTCTCAAAATAAAAGAGGACTGGGGATATAGCTCAGGTTAAGTACCCTTGGATTCCACTTTCATATTTAGAATTCTATTTACTGCGACTGTTTCTGCTAAAGGAATCCATAAACACATGTCACCAAACAGCTGATTAAGGGGAATAAATTGCCTTTCACAAAATCTTCTAACATCTGTTATGCTATTTTTCTTTAATATTTGAATCATTTTAAAAATGCACCTTGTTTTTTAAATAACTTTTAAGACAAACACTCATGCCTGAAATTGAATCATGTTTTCCTTAGGGATTCATTATTCATACCTCTATCTAAGCTTTTGTGAGCATTGGTTACAGAAAAGAATGAGCATGGAAAGTTTTGGAAAATTAAAATGTGCAATATGCCAGGATAATTGTAAAAATTCTCTCATTAAATATTTTATATTCCCTTTGTTACCAATGTGTGACTATATATATTATAAAATTTGCATGTCTTTAGGAATTATAAAACATTTATTATGATAGAAAAGTACCATTATATAAATATATCTGTTTTTTGAAATTTTGCTTGTAATTATTCATGATATGAGATCCAAAGGAAAATTGTGCATACACGTATGTGTATTAATCTGTTTATACTTATATACTTGCTAATTATATTGTCAATATAATTACATTAAAATCGTGACCCTAGAAAATGTCTTAGTTTTCTAATCTTTAAATTAATAACCATAATGCTTGAAGTAGATTTTGTAAAATTTAAATGCATGTATATGGATCAATTATAATTGTAGCTAGCAAATAGTATGCATCTAATAATAATGAAAAAATCAAAACATATTAAATGTATGTACTAAAATAGTGATTTGGCAAAAAAATGCCAAAGGTCTTAAGTTGTTGATGAAGTAATCTTCTTTAAACACAGTTCTGTAATGAAGAATGTAG
The DNA here is from genome assembly GCA_004027875.1 of Aplodontia rufa. Classification (NCBI taxonomy): domain Eukaryota; kingdom Metazoa; phylum Chordata; class Mammalia; order Rodentia; family Aplodontiidae; genus Aplodontia; species Aplodontia rufa. The sequence continues at coordinate 51,212 of PVKS010010938.1, forward strand.
GTATACTTGTTTTCAGTTGATTTTGTATGTGGGTTTATGTTCACATGGAAGAATTAGCTCAGGCATTTAAGCAAAATATTTCAACAATATTTGTTGTATCCATGCATCCATAAAGTTTGCTTTATTTTTAAATTATTTTGAAAAAAATTTTAATTTCACAGCCTATTTATCTGACTTTTTTTGTAAACCAAATAAACCTGTGAATGTTAGTTTTTGTGAAAACTGTAATTATGGTTTTAAAGAAGAGTCAGAATGCCAGAAACCTTGCTTTCTATATTCTATATTTTACCAGAAAGAAACTTACCAATAAATTTCTTCAACATTTTGAAGCTGGGGTATATAACTTTGTGGTTAAGCACTTGCCTACCTAGCATGATGCCCTAAATTCAATGCTCAGCACTACAAAATAGATAATTTTCTCCAACAATATGAAGAAAATATAATAGCACTAAAAATATCTCTATTTTTAGATAAGCTACAAAACTTAGGTATTAAATTCATAAAATCAAATTCAACAAAGCATATTTTATAGTAGTACAGAAAATGAAATATATATTCTATTTGCTCAAAACGAAATTCCAGTAACCAGCATGAACTTACACACTCACACTTCAGCAAATTTCACCATAGTGATGTGGATTTTCAAAGGGTTATTTGAGACTTTTTTTCATTTATTTCTTTAAAGAGGAGAATTAGAGATTATGCATTAAGTCTGTGCTCACATATAATGAAGTTGGGTTCATTGCCTCAGGATTTTCAAGGCTAAATCCCATACTTAAAAAAAAAATATTTTACTTTAATCCATTTGACAGAGTGAATCAAAACATGTAATTAAATTTCCTCTGTGTGAGGGATGAATAATAGGTATTTAGGATGCCTCTTCTGAATAGCATGAGATAAATTCATATTCTCAATCGTGGCTCCATTTGATGATGTCAACCTTCCTGACATTGCAGGAATGAGCATTTGGAGGCATATTGCACTAAAACTGAGCATGAACAGACACACTCTATCCAGCTGGCTTTTATAAAAACGTATCAGAACATCTCCCTGAAATCTTATCATAATATTATTTAGTTGATGTTTGTAAAGGTAAACCAAAACCTGATGCATCTGCAAAATAACCTACAATAAGAAGAAAAACACATGTGTTTATTTATTCATCCATTCATTCATCCCTGCAGACATACACAGATGCATACTGAAAAGTACACTTTCATAACAAGTTTTAACATTTTCTAAAATTAGAAGTAAAAAGAAATGGAGTTTGCGTATATGTTTGAGAGTGAAGTAGCCTAAATTTTAGAAAACTACTCATGTGATATGATTATAAACTAGAATTAGTTGTTAAGACTGATTACTTAGAACCATCTGTAGACATCTCCTACGTTGTCCATTTTTACAGTCTTAAATTGTCTGTAGGCATTTGTAATATATTAGGTCACATCTGTTAGTCATTTTAAATTTTTGTATAGTTATGATAAATATAATTTGATATTTAAGTGTATAAATTTATCACATATGTGACAAATCAGTTTATGCCTGTTAAAACTTATTCATTTTTAGCTCATTGTGTTTTAAATTAATAGTCACATATATGCACTAATTATATAAGTAAATCTGAATTTTAGGCTCAATTTGCTAATATGTACAATTTTGAGTGAAAGAGAGAAAGAGAATCAACTTTATATTTTCATCAGGGTTTTTTATTTTTATGACACTTTGCTGTGTATGTGGTGCTGGGGTTGAACCCACGTCCTCATGCATGCCAGGCAAGCATTATAACCATTGCCAGGAGTCACGCTCCACCCCCTACAATTTTAGTATTATATGTTCAGATTATTTTAATCAGCTAAAATAGACTACTGGCCTTATGACCTTCTAGTGATAGGTAATGGCAAACAAGGGTAAATATTCTGCATCTCTGTCCTTTTCCCCTGCAGATGTACTCTGGGCTTGTCTAACCTGCTGTATTCCCAGTGAGCTTATTCTGTATGCATGGCCTCAAATGGCTCCTATGAACAAGATAAGATTAGAAGACATGAGCAAAGAAAGTCTGGTGCATGTGTTCCTCTATCCCACTCCTTTACTTACATTTGCAGGTATAATACTTCCCTCTGTCCAAAACCACAGCTTCTGTCAGGAGTATTATCTTGCAAATAGTTTTTCTCCTGTGTTCATAAATTCCCCTTATCCTTCCTTTTTTCTTCGGCTGGATCAGATATGCCTAAAGTTTTCCCTTAATCATTGCCACAGTTTCAATAGAGCCTTTTAATTAATCTCTCTGTATATGATCATGTGATCCTTCTACTTATTTCCAAAGAAAAATAACAGTAACTGATACTTTGGCCCCAGAAACAAACACTAGAAATTGGATCCTGAGATCATATTATTCATGAATACAAGGAAAAAGAAATATTACCTTCTTGGAGGAAATGAGATACTGGTATTCTTTTGGATTTTGTAGAATGAATTTTCAAAGTATTTCTTATTCAATGGGTAATAGTTCAAGAGCAAGATACTGCATGTCATTTACTTGTAGAACTTAAATGCTATAATAATTATAGTGGCCATGAAGCTTAAAGGTCACTAAACTGCTCCTGAAATTTGTAGAGTGCTTAGAGAGTGAAAGACTAATTTGGAAGTCTTAAATAATCAGCACAGAGTAAAATTGAAGAAAAAAAAATCCAAACTTCTCTGGCAATTTTACATGTCCCTCATCTCTTATATTTGTAGGAAAGTATTTTAGTCAGCCTTTCTTGTTCCTGTGTCTAGAAGACCTGACAAGTGTAATTTTAGGAGGGAAAGTTTATTTGGACCCACAAAATTTCAGAGGTCTCAGGACGTAGAAGGCGGGCTCCATTCCTTGTGACTCAAGTGAGGCTGAACATCATGGCAGAAGAGTTTGATAGAGAGAAGTGAGTCAAGGCATGGCCAGGAAACAGATTCAACTTGCCAGATACAAAATATGTACCCAAATGACCCACCTCCTCAAGCTACACCCTATCAACCTATACTTACCAGATAATCTTTTCTACTAAATTAAGGCACTGATTGAATCAAGGCTTTCATAACCCTTCCTGGATCATCTCACAAAAGTTTTCAGGGGAAAACTTTCATCCAATCCATTACATTCTGCCCTTGGCCTCCAAAAGTTAATAACAATCTCACAATACAAAAATATATTAGTCCATTTTCAAGACTCCTCATACAAGAATTGCCCACAAGTTCAACTCTCCAAAGTCTCCACTGAGACTCAAGGCAAACTCATACTATGAGCTCCTGAAAAAATTAAAAGCAGTTTACAAGTTCCAAACATGTAAAGGTACAGACCAAATATTTCCATTCAGAAAAATACATGCAAAATAAAAGGGGATGATACAAAAGTAAGATGGAAATCCATCTGGGCAAACAAGTCCTGAAGCTGCATGTCCAACAAGTGTCCCACATGGCATCATTATGTTCTCTAAAAAGGCTGTGTAGCTCCACCCCATGGCCTTGCTGGTTGCAGTCCACATGGCTTCTCTCAGCTTGTCTCTGCTTGATTCCTATAGACTTCCTCAGGTTGTTTCATGGTCCTGGCATTTCTTAATCTCAGGGATCTCCATGGTAGCTTTGGCTCCCTCCTCAAATCTCTACACATCATCCTCTCAGGGGCTGCAAATAGGGACTCTGACCCTGGGCACTTTTACTGGCCTCCTAGAATTTCCTGTAAAAGCTTTCAGAGACACCCCCCCCAACTACAGCATCCTGCAATCCCGCAGAACCAGCCCCATTAGTTGCCACCATAGTCTGCCACTATCTTGAGCAGTAGGGAAGCCTCCAGGGACCTGGAGCATCCTTGAGTACCTGAGTGGATGAGTGTGGTGAAAACCCTTCTTCGGCCCCCTTATACTGGAAGGGTAAAAGATCTTTTCTTAAAGGGATTTTTACTACCTTGAGCTGGATGCGGTCTTGCCAATTCCTGAGATGACCTCGAGCCATCTTTCTTTTAGCCTCTGGGCAAAGTCTTTAGTGTTTCTTTAGAGGTGGTAATGTCTTTAACAAATGCAACTTCCTTAACTGCACTTCTACTTCTATCTTTCAAATCCAAGTTTTTCAAAACATTTGCTCTGCTTTCTCCTCTTGATTATTGCAATAAACTTGGATAAAATCTCCCTGCAATATCTGTGCCACCACCTGAATACTAAACTGCCTACAAATTTCTCCCACCAGAGAAAGAAGTCCATGGCCCTTAAAATCAGACTTCTAGAAAGTCTAAGCACAGAGGCAAAATGCAGAAAATTTCTTAGCTGGAATTTAACATGAATGGCCTCTAGTCCAATTTCCAATAGTGTCCTCCTTCTCCTCTGAAACCTCTTAGCACTGTACTTACTGTACATAGTTCTACAGGCACTCTGGTCTTCTGAGAGAGTACCCGAATCAATCATTAAATTCCCCTTAAAATAATCTAAAGATTTTTTACCCTATGTCACTGAACTTTCCAAAATCCCTCCCACAAATTCTAATAATATCCAAAACTTCTGAACTACATGATCAGGTTGGTCACAGCAATGATCCCACTCCTGGTACCAATTTCTGCTTTAGTCAGGTTTTCTTTGCTGTGACAAAAAAAAAAAAAAACAACAAAACAAAAAAATTTTTTAGGAGGAAATGTTTACTTAAGGGCTCACAGTTTCAGAGGCCTCAGTCCATAGAAGGCTGACTCTATTCCTTGGAGATTGAGGTGATGCTGAACATCATGGCAGATAAAAGGGTCAAGGCATGGCCTGGAAGCAGAGAGAGTCTTCTTGCCAGATACAAAATTTATATCCCAAAGGCATGCCCCAATGACCTACCTCCTCCAGCCACACTCTACCAACCTACAGTTACCAGTTAATTTCTGCTATGGAATGAACTCACTGATTGGGTTTTGGGAGCTTTAACTCAATCATTTCACCTCAGCCTTATTGGAATGGATTACAACAGTTTTGGAGTACAGCTTGCATCCAAACCATAAGAAAAGGTTATGTTGAGGACTGAGTTCAGAGCTTGAATGAATGGAGAACCTCACTGTCTGCTAAAGATATTAGTGGGAAAGAAACTCAAAATAACATTTGGAAGATTTTGCACAAATGAACACGAGTCCTAGAGCTTTACACTTGCAAATCTACATCCTCTTCTAGCAAGGTAGCCACTCACCTGAACTGAAAGAACTCTGCTATTCTGATATAAAAGCCTTTCAATAACTTTACCAAATGATTATATCTGTAAGGGATAATGAGCATTTTCATGATCCTCTGATTACTCTTTCTGACTTCCATATGCATAATGATCTTTATTATTCCTCATAGCACAGATGAAAAGCCGAAGGTCTTAAGTGAAATATAGCCTGACTTTGAACATATCAAAAGACATGACTGGTTTGTGTTGGCAAATAACTGTAGGGTAATTATGGAAATGGATTCTAAGAATATTAGATCAAAGAGGCTGGTATATAAGATTTGATTGGCATAAGTATATTGATGGGTGAATTTAACAAGATAGAATATGTTGGCTGAAAAGGAAAATCAATAGTCTTCTAGGGTAGTTAATGGGACTCAGTGAAGATCTTAACACAATAAGGTTGAAATGTGGAACCTTTCCTGGCAAATGACATGGAAAGGAATTTGAAAGCTCAGAGAAATGAGAATGATGAAACCCATATAGCTAATCTTTTGAGTATAAATCTTAAGGAAGCATACAGGTTACTCCCACATGTGCATTAAGAGAAGGACCTGTCATCTACTTTGAAACTGTTAAGTGACTCTTCTCATTAGATTATAGATAACACAGAAGGATTCTACAGTGACATGTGAATTTCTGAACTATAATATGAATATTTCAATCTTTGAGATATATAGACAAGTAGTCAGTGATCAAATGATATTAATTAGAATATTTCAGCCTATACATATCTGTAATAAATACTACTTGGCCAGAGAATTCTGAAGAATAGTATAGATGAACAGTACAAATGATGTGCTTAAAAATACACAGGTAGAAGATATTTTGCTCCTGTGGTAGGATTCTAATGACTCAAAATCATCACCTGAAATGTTTTTAGAGAAATGACAAAGATAATTGGTATATTGTTCTTGTCTGTTTATCAAGATATGAATCACATATTGCTTTTATCACCATAAAGTGATAAAGAAAAATCAAATATAAGTTTGTCAGCATTATATAAAAAGAAAAAAGCAGTTGTGAGGATCCAAGATGGTTGAGATGAGGTAGACTATAAATTGCTGCATTTTGAAATCAAAGCAGTGTGGGAACAGCAGATTGGAGAGGTGACAGAGGAAGTGTATGCATTCACAATATTGGAAGGTCAGAGAAGGACTTTTAAATTCTATTTACTGGAAAAGAAAACAGGAAAGGATGTGTTAACTTGTGTTGTAGTGGCTTGGCTTTGCTGTGACCAAAAGAACTGACAAGAACAACATTAAGCAGGAAAGTTTGTTTTGGATTATGGTTCCAGAGGTTCAATCTATAGTCGGCTGACTCCATAGTGCTGGGCTAAAGGTGAGGCATGGTGTGGAAACCTGCTTAGTTCATGAGAGCCAGGAAGCAGCAAGGGAGCAAGGGTGGTGCCATGGACAAAATATATACCCCAAAAAGCACACCCCAGTGACCTACTTCCTCTAGCCACATCCTCCCTTGCTACAGTAACCACCCAGTTAATTTATTGATTAGGTTTCAGCTCTTATTATCTAATAACTTCACCTCTGAAGAGCTTTGCATTGTTTCACACATGAACTTTTGGGGTTTGCCACATATCAAATACATAAAAATTCTGCAATGATCTTCTGCAGCATCAGCACAAATCTTGGAGAAGTATTGAGAAATAGGGAGAGGCAAAGAGGCAACACTGACAGGTGTACTTCAGAAACAGCAGAAGAGACAATCAGATTAACTCAATCTGGGACAGGAGTTGCAAAGCCACAAGATAAATAGAAAGCACTCTCCTTTCCTCAATTTGCTGGTGGAGAAATGTGGTGGGCAGTCAGTCATTTTGTAGAGACCACATAACAAACCTAAAGATACTAATTAATATTATCATAAGGAATGCTTTTGAAATGGAACAGCCAGGTAACCTGTGTGGTGTGATCACACGAACAGAAGGCTGACAAATCCCTCTACCTTCCAGCATCTACCAT
>PVKS010010939.1:0-11274 GCA_004027875.1 Aplodontia rufa
GCTCCAGTCCCCGGCCTATTTTATTTTGAGAGAGGGTCTTAGTAAGTTACCAAGGCTGGCCTCAAACCTGTTGCCCTCCTACCTCAGCCTCCCAAGTCACTGGGGTTACAGGCAAGCATCACAGGGTCCAGCCACATACCATTTGTTCTACTGACTGGTTCTTTTGTGTGCATCAATGATATAACTAAGATGTACTGAATCCTTCCCATATCAGAGACACTGTTCAAAATGCTTTCTTGGAGATCTCAGCCTTCCAGACAATTCTATAAAGTAGGTACAGTTGCCCCATTATATTAGGAAAGGAAGGCTTAGAAAGGGCAGGTGATTTGCCCAAGGTCACTCAGTCCACAAATGCAAAGCAATGATCAGAACTCAAATCTGGTGGTAGAGCCCAGACTCTTAACACTTTCTTATACTGCCCCTCAAATGATAGAAAGGACATATTTTACAAAGCATTTTAAGTGTCCATTCCAATGTAAAGTGGTATTAGAATTCTTATTTACACTAAGGGAAATTAATCATAATTCAAATGACCAACAACCTTACAGTTAAAATATTTGAAGTATTTATGAGTAAAAAGCCTTGATACTAAATTAAGTTTTGTTTTGTTTTGTTTTTTAAGAAAGAGGGACAGTGGGGCTGGAGAGGTGGCTCAGGGGTTTCGGCGCTTGCCTGGCAAGCACGAGGACCTGGGTTCAAACCCCAGCACCACGTACACAACTAAGTGTTGGAGCAACGAAGGCCATATGAAAAACTAAATAAAGTTGTTTCTCTCTTTCTCTGTCTCTCACTGTCCCTCTCTCTTTAAAAAAATAAATAAATAAATAAATAAAAATAAAAATAGCTATCATGTGACATTTTCTTCTACTAGGTCTCATTAACACTCGTTTAACGATACTGAATGAAATCAATGGGTAAGGAATGGAATTTGTGCAACAGTATATGTCAGGCACTGCTTTGCACCCTTCAAATATTCACTAATTTAATCCTTATAACATCCTATGAAGTACTTATTGTTATCCAATTTCACAGCTGAAGCACAGAGTAGGTTCAAATAAACAGCCCAAGATCACATATAGGTAACTAGAGTCTAGATTCAATACAGGCAGTTGGGTTAAAAATCTGTGCTCAACCTCTAGTTCTGCTACAAATTCAAAGAGTGGTAAAATTCTTCATTACAAAACAAAACAAAACAAAACAAAAAAACAATAGCTGGGTACTGTAGTGCTCATCTGTAATCCCAGCAACTCAGGAGGCTGAGGCAGGAGGACTGTTAAATTCAAAGCCAGTCTCAGCAAATAAGCAAGGCCCTAAGCAATTTAGCAAGACCAGTCTCAAAAATAAAAAACAGAAAGGGCTGGGATGTAGCCTAGTGGTTAAGTGCCCGGGGTTCAATCCCTGGTACCAAAAAAATAAAATAAAATAAAATACCTACTAGCACTAGGGAATATGTAACAAACACTTCGACATGACAGACTGATCTAAATTTTCAGAAAAACATTTTTGGTTAAGATGGCACACTAAGAAAGGCATGGGGGCACATGCAACACAGGAGGCCAAGACAGGAGGAACACAAGTTCAAAGCCAGCCTCAGCCACTTAGGCCCTAAGCAACTTAATTAGACCCTGTCTCAAAATAAAAAATAAAAAGGGCTGGGGGGTATGGCTGGGAGGTTATGCATTCCTGGGTTCAAATCCTGGCACCAAAAATAAATAAATAAATAGATAGATAAATAAATAAAATAACCTCAGGGTGTCAGGATGTTTTACATTTTTTCATTCCGTCAACTTATATAGAGAAAGACTATAACAGTTTTAAAAAATAAAAAAATGCTAGAATTCAAAACAGAACATTAAATTTGAATTCTTGCAAGGTAAAATAGAATATAGCATTACATTTTGTTTATAAAACATTTTGCAAAGGACTACAGTATTTATCATTTTGTCTCATTCTACAACTCTCTAAGTAGGACAAGTACTTGTAAAATTATTCTTATTTTACAAATGAATACACTAAAGCTCGGAAAAGTTAAACATTTTGCTCGTTCTAGATACATACATCTTCCGACTCAAAGTGAGTCTTTGTCACACCATGCTGCCAATAATATTATGCTTTATACTTTTCAAGTTGTTTCACAACAATTAATATTTGGCCAAGAAAATTTGGAAAATAATACAGAGCAAAAAATGAAGTTTTATGATCTTTAAAATGTTAACAGTTTTACTAATTACCATATGCAGTACATTCTAACTACCTAGAATGAAGTACCATTTAGTCCTGCCAAAATGAACTTGGAGCCCAAGAAAAATCTGCATTTAAAACTAAGTGAATCCAATTTTAAATGCTTAAATATGAAAAATTGTGGCCTGCAACAGTTCAGGTTGAGTATCTCTCATCTGAAATGCTTGGTATCAAAAGCAGTTTTGATTTTGGAATATTTCCATATTCATAATGCAATATCTTATAACAGGACCCAAGACTAAACACAAAATTCATTTAGGTTTCATGTATACCTTATACACATAGACTAAAGGTAATTTTGTACAATGTTTTTTGTGATTTTATACATGAAAACAATCTTTCCAGATGTGAGACTGTCCACTTGTGCCATCTGTCAACACTCAAAAAATTTTGGATTTCAGACTACCATTTGTCTCATTCTCTTGAAGGCAACTTCCTAGATAAAGAAACAGGACTAGTAGGCCCATTTTAAGCACTTAACAAGTAAGTGAAATACTTTAGGTCCAGATTACTGGGGAGAATTTTAAATTTATATAATTAGACAATCAAGATTCTTCAAAAAACTAAAATGTGCACAAATTAAAATTTTGTGGCCTATAAATTGCAAACCATATCCTCATCCTTAAGTTAGGTGGTAGGCCACTTACATTGGGCTTACAAAGGAGATGGCCAAAAGCTACTTTTGCTATCAGCCTGACACCTATGTTAAGGAATGTAAGTAGGGCTGGAGCGGTGGCTTGGTGATTGCCTGGCATGGGTGAGTACACAAGTTCAGAACACTGCACCACGTACACAACAAAGTGTCCAAGGAATGAGGGTCACATGAAAACTGAATAAAGATTGCTTCTCTCTTTCTCTCACTGTCCCTTCTTTCTTTAAAAGGAAAAAAAAAAGAACAAAAGTACCAGAATAAAGTTGGAAAAGAGAATTTCTTTGGAAAAATGTTGTTTATGGGACTATTGTGGATTTTTTTTCCTTGTTTCCTATCATGCACGAGCATGGCTGGTCCCCTATAAACTTGATACAGGATTCATTGTGGAAAATTCTAAGAGACTGTGCTATCTTCCTGCTCATACACTGTAAGGAGAAATGGTTGAACTGCACTGATATGAGCCTGTACACTCAGACCAGAGCAAAGGCTTTTTGCTGTGGACCTGTCAGCATCACAGGTCTGGAGAGAGCTTAAAAGGGACTTTGCCCAATATGGTTGTCCAGAGAGCCATTTAGATGAAAATAGAAGAGTTTAAGGAGTGAAGCAACTAAGTTTAAAGGGCTGGAAACTAATGGCTAAAGGCAAGGTGACATAGCTGGCTGGATGCACTGACAATACAGCATACTGCTAGCACATCAGCAGATCACTAGCTGAAGCCAAAATTAGGTGGCTTAGGTGTAGATACATGACAGACTTCTGAGCCAATAGAATGTAAGAGAAAACAATGTCAGTCAGTCCCAGCCCTGGTCTCAAACTTCTAATATGTGTGGCTTGCTCTTTGCCCTTCCTTCTCCAACCAAAAAGCAAAGATAGTCACTGAATAGTTACTATTTATTAAATACCTAACTGAAGCTGGTTTTCATACATATTCTCTTATCCCAGCGTATCTACACTAGTATTGTAGGTAAACAACTTTACTCAATGAGACCCTGTCTCCTGAAAATTATGAATTTCAGCCAGAAATGAGGAAGCAAGAAAGGCTGTCTTCTGAAGATATGAAAAACAAAAACAAAACAAAACAAAAAAATCCCTGAAGTTGGGCTGGAGAGGTGGCTTAGCAGTAGAGCATTGGCCTGACATGCATGAGAACCCGGTTCGATCCCTACACACACGACTAAGCAGAAGAAAAACAAAAACAAGATTGAAAAAAGCAAAACAAAATGAAAAAACCGTGAAATCATCAGAGCTACTTCCTTCTTGCTAGGAGGCTGGAGGGGATCCCATCAGTCCAGTTCTCCGTAGAGTATATACACATTCCAGGATAGGCGCAATGGGACTCAGGCTTGATTTGATGGTTTAAATGGTTTCCCTCTCATGAATTCCCATTATTCAAGGTCATGCCACTTAAACTGACAAGGATCTACCGTAAACTGGGAAAGAAGCCATTGTACAAACAGTGATCTCTCTCCCTCAAACTTCAATGTTATCATGTGATAAATAATTGAAAAACAGCAGCATCAGTCATGAGCACATTATGAAACTGAATGCAAAAGTCACATGAATTTTTAAGGTAGAAGATTAGAATTAGGTTACACTTTATTCTTCTAAATGAATTCAGATTTTTTTTCAAATTTTTTTTTAAAGAGAGAAGGACAGTGAGAGAGAGAATCAATTTTTATTGAGTTTTTCACAAGGCTTTCATTGCTCCGACACTTAGTTGTGTACATGGGTTGCTGGGGTTTGAACCCATGTACTTACGCATGCCAGGCAAGCGCCGTAACCACCAAGCCACACCGCTCCAGCCCCACAAATTCAGATTTTAAGTGCAGATATCATGGGAATATTCATTTCTCTCTGCTGTTAGAGATAATTCAAAGGAAAAGTTGGAGAAGTGCCAACCTTTGGTAACTGAGTTCTTTTCACAGCAACTTGAACGTCTAATTCACCAGTCATTTAATGCGATTTCTTTTTCCATTATAGCCCCTACTAAACTTTTATAAACTTTGTGGTAGGCTGAATACTGGCCCACAAGAAACCCAGGTCCTCATCCCTAGAATCTATAAATGTTTCATTATATAACAAAAGGGGGAGGCAGTTTACAAATGTAATTAGGCAGGGCTGGAGAGTAGACTCTGTGGTAATGGCACTTGCCTAGCATGCACAAGGATGCGCAATCGAGCCCCAGCACCATGTACACCACGAAGTGTGGGGGCAATGAAAACCACATGAAAAACTAAATAAAACTGATTCTTTCGCCCTCTCTCTCTGTCCCTCTGTCTTTAAAAAAAAAAAAAGTAATTAAGCATCTTAAGATGGAGCAATTATTTCTATCTGGGTGGGCCCCACATGTAATCAAGAGTGTCTTCATGAAAGAAAAGTAGAGGGAGATTTGACTACAGAAGAGAAGGTGATATGAAGATGGAAGCAAACACTGAAGTGATACGTTTTAAGAAGGAATCACAAGCCAAGCAATATAAAAACACAGCAGAAGCTGAAGAAGGCTAGGAAATGGATCTTTCTCTCAGAATTGCAGAAAAACTCAGGCTTCAGTCAGGCTTCTGACCTCCAAAACGGAAAGATAATATTTTGTTATCACTAAGCTTGAGGTAATTTGTTATAGCAGCCATATAAAATTAATACACCTTTCTGATAGTTTAGCAGTAACATGCACTTGATCTAGTCTATAATATTAAACTGAATTAACACGAGGATCACAACAGTTCAGAAATATAGAAATGTTCTTGTTTTTACTACCAAGTAAATGAAAATACAGAAAAATCACTGAAAACATAGTTCAAAGCATTATAATGAAATGAGGCAGAAGGATAGTAAGTTCAAAGCCAGCCTCAGCAACTTAGTGAGGTCCCACTCAACTTAGGTCTTACTCAATTTAGCAATACCCTGTCTCAAAATAAAACATAAAAGGCTTGGGAATGTAGCTTAGTGTTTAAGCGCCCCTGGGCTCAATCCCCAGTAATAAAACAGAAAACCAAACTGTGAAATAAACAAGTTCCAGAAAAATTAGTCATAATTTTAGGTTAAAACAAAAATATAACTCAAATACTGTATGGATACCAGTTGAGAGAAAACAACTGATAAAAGCAGTTATGTGGGCTGATTTACTTTTGCCTTATGCCACACAGAACAGTCTAAAGTACACAGGCCAGGCACTTACCACTTGGGCACACCAAAACCGTCCTAAACCCTGGGCAGAGATAAGTGGTCCACAGGTTTCACACTTAGGTGTCTCCAGGATGCATGATACCACTGTTCTGTTCTTTGCAGTAGGTTCAAATGACACTTCTGGTGTCAGGAAGAATTTGATCCACAAAGTCAGATGTTGATATCAGTAATACATTTTACATAAACTTTCCCATTTGATCATCACAACTCTAAGAAGTAGGCAAGTTTGCTACCGATTTTAATTTTACAAACGAAGCAGCTGAGGATGACCTATTCAAAGGTCAGAAACTGCCTCCACTCTGATGTCTTTCTACTTGACCAGTTTACCAACGCTATGATAATCAATTCAATTCCAGGAACGTTGTACTGGCTTTCTTAATAATCTCAAATTAGAAAAGAAAACAGTGGCAACATTTTACAAGTAATACTATCTTTTAATTTTACATCCACGGAAGCCAAATGCCACACTCAATTTAAGTCGTTGGAGACAAGCTCAACTCATGGACGAGTAATTTAATGTCTAAATCCGTTTCTTCCGGTGCAAATGAGAACATTAACAGCACCTACCTCTTTATAATGCTGTGCGGATTCAAAGTTATAATACACACAAAGTACTTCGCACAGTAGCTGACATAGAACATAATATAGATACCATATGACGTCTCTTCCCAACTGAAAACCTGTTTTCTGACATGGAAAAATACGCAGAAGGTAGGAAGAGAGCGAAGGGAGAATATGTCCTACTGACCCTTCCTTGAAACTGGTGCTTAGTTTTTACCAGAAAATGACCCACAATGTAAGAGCAGGGGCGGCGTTGGCAAGAGCAGCCTTACCTGCACAAGGCAGGCAAAGCAGGGCAAGGTTTGACGCAGGGTCTTCGACCCCGCACGAGAACTCCCCAACACGTGCTCCCTCCTCCCGGCATCTCCCGTTTTCCTCCGCGTCCCGCCCCAGAGATTCAGTGACTCGGGCTTTCTACGACTACCGAGGTTGCAGCCGTCTACCAAGTGAACTGCCCATCCCGGGACAGTTAAACGCCAGCCCAGCACACTAAAAAAATACCTCTGAAGCAAACCCCAAACTGGAGCTGGAGAAAGATCGCGAGTTCAGCCGTGCCTTAGCGCAGACAACTGGAACTCCGCCCCTCTTCTCTTTGATTGGATAAACGCGCAAAAGGAACTACAGATGATTGGTCAGGCGGAGAAAGGCGGGCCAAAACCCCGGGCGGGGCGTGGGGGCGCCAGGAATTCGCCAGGAGCTGTCCTCCCTTGCTGGATCCCGATTGGACGGGAGAAGGACGTCTGCGCCTGCGTAGATCCAGCTTACGCAAAGCATCTCCCAGCACCGCCCCTGACGCTACGCTAAAGAAAGTGTCAACGACCCCATTGGTTGTGATAGAAGGACCGGCAGAGTCCAATACAGGGCAGGAAGAAAGCAGGTTCCGCCTCTTCCCCTGAACTGCTGAGCTTCCTGTTGATACCAGGATAGATGGGTTCCTTTCAGCGTTCGGATGCTTAGAGAGTCCACTGGTCCAAACTTGGGTAGAGAACTGTTACGGTGACAAGGAGAGGTCTTCTGAGTGTGAGAAATAATTTGGTAGTCGGGCCCTGAAACATCACATGTGTGCAGAAAAAACCTAAATAACACTTCTATGTTTGAACGCGGAGGAATAACGCCTTCCGGTCCTCTTGGGTGTGTTTGTGGTTTAGGGGTTCTCTAGTTGTCGTTGAATGAAAAAGCTATCAATTCGGAAGTAGCTCCGCCTCCGCCTCAGGGCACTCTGGGATTTGTAGTCCCGAACGCTGCAGTCCTAAAGGATAAAGGTGGTCCTTGCTACTTAAATTTTCGAAATTGTTCTTAATATCTGCTGACGTTTATTGTGATTTTTAATGTGATACGTTGTGCTTTTATCCTTTTGTTTATCAGCACCATTAAGGAAAGGCACTTAAAATTAGAAAAATGTCAGGTGTGCACATAAAAGATAAATATGTTTTCAGCAATTTTGTTGACTGCTGTGCCTGGTGGTCTGCTAGATGTTTGTAGTTACCATATATTAAAATTGTTTGTAAAATTTTTGCCATTACAGCAAAATGGCCTTTGATTTTCGTATTGATGTCCATTTGAAAATGTTGGAGAGCTTGCCTGGCATGCACGAAGACCCAGGTTCAAACCCCAGCACCACATATACAACTAAGTGTCAGAAAAACAAAGACCAGATGAAAACATAAATAAAGTTGATTCTCTCTCTCTCTCACGCTCTCCCTCTCTTTCTTTAAAAAAGAAGAAAGGGGGCTGGAACGGTCACTCAGCGGTTACGGCACTTGCCTGGCATGTGCAAGTACTCGGGTTCAAACCCCAGGTCCACATACACAACCAAGTCTCAGAGCAAAGAAAGCCATGTGAAAAACTAAGTAAATAAAAATTGATTCTCTCTGTCTGTCTGTCTCTCTCTCTCTCTCTCACTGTCCCCTCTTTCTTTAAAATAAAAAATAAATAAAGAAGAAGAAAGAAAGAAAAAGAAAACAGCTCAACAGTGCCCTATTTAGTAATCTTATATAGTTTGGACCTAGGTAGCAGCTGCTTACATATAAATCAAATGATGAGCGGCAATGAAGTGGAACTGTCTGCTGTCCTCATAGGAAATTCCAACTGGAAGTAAAATGTCAAGTGTGACCAATGTCAGGAGGAACATGTGTAAATAATTGAAAATGGTATTATGAAGTCTATTTTCAACTTTTATTAAGGCATAGTTACCCTGCCTTATTGAATTATGAACTCCTTTTACTTCCATGAGCCGGTTAAGGAATTTCATCATTTCTGTGCTTAGCAAAAGTTAAAATCAATTCACAAATAGAAAAAAAAAATTTTTTTAGTGTGGACATACATTTTTATGTCTTTTAGGCAAATACCCAGTAGTGCTATTTCTGGTATGTGTGGGAATTTAACATTTAACTTTTTAAATCATAAATGCATATACAATCATAAATGCATATAAAGTAACAATATGATATGCATTTGTTCACAAACCAGAATTACCCACACATCACCCACACTCCAGTCTCTGATTCTTCTATATTTCACCCCTACAAGCGACAAAAATGTTTAGATTGTGAATTTTCCAGAACTAAATGATTGCATAAGTACTATTTGGATTCTCAGGGGGGTAAAGAGTATACTACATTGTTGAATGTCTCCCTAGGTCCTTCCCTGTCCCCCTTCCACCTCTCCCCACAAAAAGCTTTTCTTGAGTAGACCTTTCTCTTTCAACGAATTTAATTTCTTTAATTCTTTCATGTATAATACAAAGTGTTTCATTTGTGGGGGAAATGAACACTATTGGGGGATATATAACAATTCAGCGTTTCCAGATTTAAAAATTACACTTTAGGGGTTGGGGATTTGGCTCAGTGGCAAAGCGCTTGCCTAGCATGCACAAGGCCCTGAGTTTGGTCTTCAGCCCTGAAAAAAAAAATTACACTTTATAGGATTAAGCTAAGCAAAAACTGCTTTCATGACTGATGGTTGGAATCGCTTCACTTTTGTTTAAAAAATTAAATTATTTAAAAGACCTTTCATTAGGTATAACTTGACCTAAGCAATGCCATTTTGAATCTTATCCTCCACCTTAGAACGAGAATTACCTATCCTTAAACACCTGACCCACCTAATCCATAAACACTGGGCCCCTCTCTCCCTAAACCCAGACTCACCTATTCCTAAAACCCAGACAATACTCCATCATGCAAAGAAAAGGACAACTCCCCAGCAACACCCTAATCCTCTTTCCCTCACACTGTCTACATCTATCCCAGTCTGTAGGCACGTAATGAGTCCCAGACTCTACTGGGGCCCCCTGACTCTGGTTTCTCCCAATAAACCTGTTTCTGTTGAGCTTCTGACACTCCCCTCTCTTTATTACTTTCTTAGCTTTATATAAATGGTGCTGAAACCCAGAGGGTAGTCTTTCTGGTTCTTCCTTTGACCCAGTCTCTCTCTTTTTCCCCCTCTGTTTCCATCACTTCTCTCTCTGACAGCTCCAGTAAAGACCATCCACATTGCTGGACATCACATCCACCACCAGTTGTTGCTTGTTGGGTGAGTGACCCCCTTGTAAGCAAAGAAGCAAGTGGAGCAAACAGAGCATGGCAGGAGCTCAACAGTAACACAGGTTTATTGGGAGAAAGCTGCGGGGGGGGGGGCGCCCAGTAGAGTCTGGGACCCATCTCCCACTTACAGACTGGAGTAGATACAGAGGACTAAGGGGAAAGATTAAGGTGTTGCTAAGGAGTTAGCACAGAAGGGTTCTTTCTTATGACAGATTGCTTAGGGTTTCTTTGTATGATGGTGGAGTATTGTAGGTGGGTCTGGGGTTTAGGGATAGGCGGGTCCAGGGTTCAGGATTAGGTGGGTCTTGTTCTAAGATGGAGGATAAGATTCAAAATGGTGTTGCCTAGGTCAAGTTCTACCTAACACTCCTCTGACTCTTCCAGATTCCATGAATCCCTGTCACAGTTTCTCTCTCCTTGGGGATACTGTTCCCCTGAGGATTAGTGTTCCTCCTGAAAAATCCTAGTGAGAGAACTCTTCCTCCCCCACCAACCACCACAGTGTTATTAATGATTTGTATTCTTTGGGGATGCCCAAGATTGCCTGCTGTACCATTGGTTGTTCCAATGAACTTAGAGAAACCAATTTCCTGTGGGGATGCCCCTTGATTTTGGTCTTTCTCTCTGAAAGTCCCTGGAGGCCCTCCTCAATCCATTTTGTTGAACTGCTCAATACCAACACCTACAGAAGTCCTCAGCTGAAGCCCCTTCTCAGCAGGAAGTATTTTAAGAGACATCATCACCCCTTCTTCCTCTCACCTATCCAATGAAAAGAAAAATGCAGGAATGTTAGGTAGAACTTGACCTAGGCAATGCCATTTTGAATCTTTTTTCTTTTTCAATTTGTTTCAATTTTTATTATACATGGTTATGAGTTATTTAAATCTTGGGTTAGTGGAAGGAGCAGGGGTTTTGATCCGATGGGAAGAACATTGGGGATGGACTGTCTTCTGGTATTCCTTGAAGCTCATTTGGAGGTCTCCAGCATGGGGGAGGGTAGGATGTGTCCTACTAAAGGTTTGTTGGACAGGAGAAAAGGGTTCAAATTCTGAAGTCTGTCATTTCAAGTTGTTTGAAAAATGTCCCAGATTG
>PVKS010010939.1:11374-58655 GCA_004027875.1 Aplodontia rufa
ACTCCCAATCTTTAAACCATTGACTCACGTAATCCCTAAACCCTAGACCCACCTATCCCTAAATCCCAGATCCACCTACAGTAGTCCACCAGCATACTAAGAAACCCTAAACATAAGGACCCTTCCCTGACAACTCCCTGGTAACACCCTAATCCTCTTTTCCTCACGCACTCTGTATCTACTCCAGTCTGTAAGCAGACTGGGTCCCAGTCTCTACTGGGGCTGCCTCCTCAGGTTTCTCCCAATAAACCTGTGTTACTGTTGAGCTGCTGACTCTCTCCTCTATTTCCTTCTTTCACTTTGAACTTACACCTTTGTTCTCTCCCCCCCCCCAAATGATGAGAGGTCCAAGATCTTCTGTAAATGAAACATTACAGATGTAACTCTAATTCCAATAAATGAAGAGTCAAGGTGGGTGTAAAAAGTATATGTTAGAAATAAAATTATTAAAACTCCTGAGGTGCTGTAAGAAAATCAAACATGTACCCAGAAGTGGGTGAGCAAAACAGGCTTTACTTCTGCAGAAGGGTGCACTCACAGAGGGGATCCGATGAGCAAGCACACTTGTGTGGGCAGACCACCTGCTTATATCTCCAACCTGATGCCATCCTACCCTTTACCCTAATTGGAGGAGCTCAGGGGTATGGTCTGCATGATTGGCTAATATGAAATTAGGGTGGGTACAGAAAAGAGCCATGGGTATAATGGAATGTCATAAGGAGTTTAAAAAGGGTGACCACATTGTTCCCGACCTAAGATGGCTTCCTTTTATATGCAAACCTTGAAGACTACATTCTGAAAATGTACCATCAGACTTATTTCTCACATATAGTACTTCATTTAATATTCTATGGATGTACTAAGTAAAGTGAATTATTACAGTAAAAATTACCCTGGCAACATTGCAGAATTATTAGATTTTTGCTTTTTGGATGTTCATTTGCTTTTTTGGTGTTTTTTTTTTTTCCTCCTACTGAGGACTGAACCCAGGGGCACTTAACCACTGAGCAACATCCCCAGCCTGTTTTATTTTTTAGAAACAGGGTATTGCTAAGTTGCTTAGGGCCTTGCTACATTGCTGAGGCTGCCCTTGAGTGTGCAATCTGCCTGCCTCAGCCTCTTGAGCCTCTGGGATTACAGGTGTGTGCCACCGCACCCCGTCACAATGATCAGTTTAATTGTTTCATTAGCCAGCACTTAAGAGTATTTTCCTTTAGCCTCCTGGCTTGTGTTTTGTTTTGCTTCACATCCTATTTTATTTTATTTTTAATTTTTTTGTGTGTGTGAGTCCATAATCTTTTATTTCTGGGATCATCTCATGAATACAATATTTTCTATCACATCCTATTTTAAATCAATGATTCATTTGTGGTGTAAACTAAATATTCTACGATGAAGAATAAAATCCATTAAAAACTATATCATGGCTGGTTGTGGTGGTGCACACCTGTAATCCCAGCAACTCGGGAGGCTGAGGCAGGAGGACTGCAAATTTAAAGATAGTCTCAGCAACTTAGTGAGACCCTGTCCCAAAATAAAATATAAAAAGGCGTGGGGATATCACTCAGTGGTGTAAAGCACCGCAGGACAAAAACAAACAAACAAAAAACCTACGCGGTGGCTTTTGTGGTTCAAGTATCCAGGCTGTTACTACAGTAGCAGTATTTAGCTGAGTAATAAACGTACTGACTGAATGTACTTTTTTGCTATTGTGTATAAACTTTTCCAAGTTCTCACTGAGCAGCCTTTTGAAGGATACCAAAGTGTTCCTTCTCATTTCATGTTATATGTGTGGTTTATGTGTAGACATGTTTCTGTTTCCCTTGGGTGCATACCTACGTGTAAAATTGCTAGTTTGTTTGATAACTGTTTAACTTTTTTTTCTTTTCTTTCCTTTTTTTTTTTTAATTGGTGCTGGGGATTGAACCCAGGCCTCCCACATGCTAAGCACACATTCTACCCCTGAGTTATACATCAAGCCCCTACATTTTTTATTTATGGGTTTGTTTGTTTATTTATTTATTTATTTATTGGTACTGGAGATTGAACCCAGCGGTGCTTTGCCACTTAGCTTCATCCCTAGCCCTTTTTATTTTTTATTTATTTTTTTATTAAGAAATTTGGTTGTTGTACAATCAAAAATGCTTCCAACAAATTTATTTTTTATTTTGAGACAAAGTCTTGCTAAGTGCTTAGAGTCTTGCTGAATTGCTAAGGCCGGTCTTGAACTTGAGATCCTCCAGCCTCAGCCTCCCAAGTCACTGGGATTATAGGCATGCATCACTATGCCTGGCTTCTTAAATATTCTATTTTAAAAAGGAAAAAAAACCTTTTATTTTCTTTAATTAATTTAAAAGGTGAAACTGAAATAGGTATTATTACTGCTTTTAACAATACGAACCCCTTAATAATCTTTGTATATCATCTGTTGAACTATAGTTTAAGGAGTGCATCAGAATAAATACGATGTGATTTTTAAGATGCATGGGAAGAATATTAGAACCCCTATTTGTATTTAGGTTTTAACCTTTTTCTTTTCATGACTGTGTTTTAAAATTGTTGTACATAACAGTGTAAACTTTTTGATACATATGTAAAATATATTTGTATTGGAATGAATGGTAATATTTTTATTAAGAAGTATGTGAATGGGCCTGGAGCGGTGGCTCAGAGGTTATGGTGCTTGTGTGTCATGCATGAGGACGCGGGTTCAAACCCCAGCACCACATACACAACTAAGTGTCGAGGAAACAAAGGCCAGATGAAAAAATAAATAAAATTGATTCTCTAACATTCTCTCACTCTCTTAAAATATAAGTAAATAAATAAAATGGTAAGTCAAAAAGTATATATACACATATATATGCACAAAATATTTTATTTGATACCATTAAAATATTCTATATAAAAAACAAATATGCTATGAAGACCAAATTGTACCTAATACTACTTGCAAGTGCTTATGCTTAATTACTATTTCTAGCTCAAGCAGAGAAATGGAACCAGTAGGACATACATTGTACGGAATTTTTCCTCCGAGGAATTGACTTGTACAAGTGTTGAGGGCACACTAGGCAAGTCTGAAACAGTAGAGAAAGCCACCAGGAAAGGTGAGCTGGAATTCTCAGGCATGACACTGCAGTCCAAGAAAAATTTCTTTGGGAAAACATGTTCTCTTCTGCTCTGAAGGCCTTTCAACTCAAGAATCAGGCCACTCAGATTATCAAGAATAATCTCCTTAAAGTTGACCGATTATGAAACGTCTACAAAATACCTTCCCAGCAATAAAAAGATTAATGTTCCATTGAATAACTGAGGACCACAGCCTAGGTACATTACTACTGATTATCAAATTGAAAACTGATTATCACAATCATATATTTAAAAGAACTTCAGATCATTCAAGAGTAGGGTTTGAGACTTGGAATTCATTCCAGAGAAACTTGTTTGCTACTTGTGGGAGTAGATTAATATAAGCATATAAACTATGCAATCCATCCCATTTGCCTCTCTGGTAAAACACATCTAAAAGAAACAGCCCTACCCATCCTTGAACTTCATTCCAACCTTGGCTCTTTATCTCCCTGCCTTCTTTGAAGGCCAGTCCTAAGCACCATCCATATTCCTTTGCCCTAATCTTGCATCCCAGAGCTATTTGAAGGTTTCCCAACACACGGAAGGCCCACACCTAGGCAGGCCTGCCTTTACTACTGCCTCTGCTACATGAGGAGTGCTTACTGGCAAGCCACCAACTCTGGAGCTTCCAGAAATGTCAACAAGGCTGTCCTTGACCAGAAGTTGGGGGTGGTAAGAACATCTTGTGACAGGTGCCGGTTGGTTTGTGCAAGTCACCCAGACAAACTGCTCTTTTCAAGATAAGAGGTGGTGGTATTAAAACTCCTTCAGTTTTAAGATGGATTTTATTACCTCTTTCAGTTTATACAGATGAAAGTCAGGAGGAGGTAGGGCTGGTACTGAAACTCGTAATTATGTTAATCAAAAACACCACCTACCTCTAGAAAACTTTTTCACACAGCTACTGAAAAGTGGTGAATTGACTAAGCTTCATTATTCTCTTCCTGCAAGTCTGAAGTGAAAAGAAAGAACAAAGAGCCAAATAACTACCAACGCATGAAGTTAAAGAAGAAAAGAAAAAGGCCGGAGTATTTGACAAACCAGTGTCTGGGTCTTCTGTTTAATGGAGGATTAGACCCATGCTTTATTTTAAACCTAGAAATGTGGTTAGGGCCAGAAGGAGCAGCTTGAGATCTATGGGGAAAAAATAAATATCTTTGTTACATAAGATGTGAAAGTGCCTATTTAGCCTTTCATGTGACGTTGATCCAAGGAGTATGCTACCAGACTGGCTGTAAATGGACATAAATGAAGAGCTGAAAGTTACTGAATCACTGCCTGGCACAGTGGCACACGCCTTCAATCCCAGTGACTCAGAAGGATATAGATGGGAGGATTGCAAGCTTGAAGCCAACCTCAGCAATTTAGAGAGACCCTCAGTAGTTTAGCGAGACTGTCTCAAAATAAAAGAATCCAAAGATCTGGGAATGTAGCTCAACACCCCCAGCTTCAATCCCCAGTACTAAAAAAAGAAAAACAAAAGTTGTTGAATTGCTAAAACGAATGTAACAACACATTTACACGTTCCTTTTTTCCTCCTGTCTTTACACCCCTTTTTGTCCTAATACTATTTTCTGGGTTACCTAGTTTTACGATTTTTTTTTTTAGTATGGAAAGTTTCATTCTTATACAAAAGTATAAAAAAATGGTATCATGAGGGGCTGGAGGGGTGGCTCGGCCGTTGTGATGCTTGCCTGGCATGTACAACTACACAGGTTCAAACCTCAGCACCCACGTACACGGCTGTGTTGGAGCAACAAAAGCCATGTGAAAAACTAAATAAAATTTTATTCTCTCTGTCTCTCCCTCTCTCACTGTCCTTCTGTCTTTAAAAAAAAATGGTATCATGAACCTTTATTATACTCTGTATGGTGTGTGTGTGTGTGTGTGTGTGTGTGTGTGTGTGTGTGTTGGGATAAAATAAAATCCAGGGCTTCTTGCATGCTAGGCGAGGGCATTACCACTGAGCTGTATCCCCAGCCCTTGAAACTTTGTCATAGACCCTATCACCCAACATAACTCAGAGCCAATTTCATCCACATTGCCACATTCCTATCAGATTATTTATAATCAAATCTTAAATATTATCTCATTTGTAAATATTGCTGTTTGTATATCTAAATATTAAAAATAACAACCACAATTGCTGGGGGGGGCATGTAGCTCAGGAGTAGAATGTATGAGGCCCTGGGTTCAATCGCCAGCACAGATTTTAATTAATTAATTAATTAATTTTAAAAAATCTATAATAGGCAGATATTTTAATAAGGACTATTACTCAAAGCTAGGTGTGTCATTTTGAGTGAGTTATCTTATCTCCCTCCAAACCTCAAATTGTTGGTCAGGTGACGATATCTCCCATTCAGGAATTTTATGAGATTAAATAGCAATGTAAATAAGAAACCTAGCATAGTACATGCAT
Source organism: Aplodontia rufa (assembly GCA_004027875.1). Lineage (NCBI taxonomy): Eukaryota > Metazoa > Chordata > Mammalia > Rodentia > Aplodontiidae > Aplodontia > Aplodontia rufa. The sequence goes on from PVKS010010939.1 coordinate 16,932, forward strand.
TCAGGAACGATGAATTCAAATTCCAACTTTTGCTCCACCTACGCTGTTCTGTGAGATCCTAGGAAGGATGACAAAAACAAGGATATGTTGTTGAGCTTTCTAATTGTTGAAAGTAAACGTTAGGGGAGAAAAAGAAAAAAGGAAAAGCAGGTTAAATGACAGCAGTAGGGATGTGCGACGGCAGGCAGCAGAGTTGAAGACTACGTGAAGCAGACCAGCGTCAGAGGCAGAGAAGAGAAGAACACAATACTCACAAGAGAGCTGGTGCGCACTTCAGCACACGGAGTAAAATCGGAAGGACACAGAGATGAGCATGGCCCCTGTGAGAGATGACAGGTCAACTTGGGAAGTGTTCCATATTTTTATTGGCATGCTAAAAAAAATCTGGCAATTTCAGTTAAAAAAAAGAATCGGTGTGAATTTATGTGAGATGACTATCATACTAATCTAATATTCCTAGGATTTCTTTTACATGATTTCTCATCGATGTATGACAGATATACAGAACTATTTGAGCTACAAAAGAAATATGAAATCCTTCCATTATCTTTTGTAGGATTTTTGGAACCATTTGCACACAGACTCAAATATCATTGTCTACCTCTCTTTGGATTCACATTTTATGTGACTCTCATCTCTTAATCCTGGAAAAGAATTTATTGGGAGACTGGATTTGGACTGGAGCAGTGTCTCAGCAGTTATGGCACTTGCCTGGCATGCGCAAGGACGTAGGTTCAAACCCCAGCACCACATACACAACGATGTGGTGGAGCAATGAAAAACTAAAAAAATTCTCTCATTCTCACTGTCCCCCTCTCTTAAAAAAGAAAATGCTGGCTTTAACTTGGAAAGCATTATATTAAACAAAATTCCATGCCAGATTAACATAATATCTTAAAATGCACCAAGCATTATTAAGATACATATAATCATTATTGCCAGGACTTTTTATTTATTTTTTGTTTTATTTATTTATTTTTTGGATGGTACTAGGGATTGAATCAGGGGATACTCTACCACTGAGCTACATCCTCAACTCTTTTTACTTTTTGTTTTTGAGACAAGGTCTCTCAATTTTTTTTTTTAAGAGACGGGGACAGTAATAGAATCAATTTTTAATTTAGGTTTTCATGTAACCTTTGTTGCTCCAACACTTCATTGTGTACATGGTGCTGGGGTTTGAACTTGGGTCCTCATTCCTGTCAGGCAAACACCATAACTGCTGAGCCACCACTCCAGCCCCATTTTCTTCTATATTTAAAAGTAAATTTAAATATGATTTGTGTGGGGCTAGAGCGTTGGCTCAGTGGTTGGAGTGCTTCCCTGGCATGAGCAAGGAACCAGGTTCAATCCCCCCACCACATACACAACTAGGTGTCAGAGAAACAAAGACCAGATGAAAAAGTAAAATTGATTCTCTCTTTCTCTCTCTTAAAAATAAAATAAAACAACAGGGGCTGGAGTGGTGGCTCAGTGGTTTCGGCACTTGCCTGGCATGCACGAGGATGCAGGTTCGAACCTCAGCACCACATACACAACGAAGTGTTGGAGCAACAAAAGCCACATGAAAAACTAAATAAAATTGATTCTCTTTTTCTCTCACTATCCTTCTCTGTCCCTCTCTCTATTAAAAAAAAAATGATGTGCAGGTATGAAAATGTAACAACAAACCCCTTCAATGTGTAAAACTATAATGCACCAATAAAAAGGAAAAAAATGAAATAAAAGTACATTTAAGCTGGGCACAGTGGCACATGCCTGTAATCTCAGCAATTTGGGAGGCTGAGACAGGAGGATTGTAACTTCAAAGCTAGCCTCAGGAATTTATCAAGGCCCTCAGCAACTTAGTGATTGCCTGTTTCAAAATAAAATAAATAAATAAATAAAAAAGGTAGGGATGTGACTTAAGGATAAACCACTACTAAGTTAAATCCCCAGGACCAATAAATAAAAATACATTTAAGCTGGGCGCAATGGTACATGCCTGTAATCCCAGCAAATGAGGAGGCTGAGGCAGGAGGATCACAAGTTTGAGGTCAAACTCAGCTACTTAGTGAGACTCTATCTCAAAATAATAAATAAAAAGGGGGGCTGGAGCAGTGGCTCAGTGGTTGTAGCACTTGCCTGGCATGGGTGAGGACCTGGGGTCAAACCCCAGCATCACATACACAATTAAGTGTCAAAGAAACAAAGGTCAGATGAAAAAATTAAATAAAATTGATTCTCTTTTCACTCTCTCCCTCTCTCTTAAAAAATAAAACATGCAAAATAAAAAAAGGCTGGGGATTTTGGTCAGTGGTAAAGCAGTCCTGGGTTCAATCCACAGTACTTAAAAAAAAAAAAAACAAAAAACTCAAGGCTAGCCTGATCAATTTAGGGAGATCCTGTCTCAAAATACAATTCAAAAGCCTGGAGATGTAGCTCAGTGGGAGAGTGTTTGCCTAGCACGCCACAGACTGTGAGTTCAACCCCCAATACTGCAAAAATAAAATAGAATTTAAAATGCTTTAACAATGTGTTTCAGGCAGGCATAGTCACACATGCCTTTAATCCCAACAGAGGATCACAAATTCAAGGTCAGCCTCAGTGACTTAACTAAGGCCTGGAAAGGACCAGGGAGGTAGCTCAATGGAAAAGCATCCCTGGGTTCTTCAATCCCAGTACCAAAAAATAATAAAAAATAAAGATGAAAGAGATTAAATAGAGTCACTATGAGAGCCAGCAGCTTGAATAAATTTGTAATCAGATGATTATAAATGATTACAAATGATTGCTGTCAGGCTCATGAAGTGAAACTTATTCCTAGGTTTGGGAGTAGACTAAGTAGATTACAGTCTCAACATGAATATATTCATCTAATAAATTAATATTTTCCACCCTTAGGTTTAAATATTAAAAAATGGTACATGATAATTGTTGGTTTGTGCTACAAAATTTATTACTTTTTTTTTTTTTTAAAGAGAGAGGGACAGTGAGAGAGACAGAGAAAGAGAGAAACAGCTTTATTTAGTTTTTCACATGGCCTTAGTTGCTCCAACACTTAGTTGTGTATGAGGTGCTGGGGTTTGAACCCGGGTCCTCTGCTTGCCAGGCAAGCGCCGAAACCACTGAGCCACCGCTCCAGCCCCAAAATTTATTACTTTTGATAAGCATTTCCCACCTAAACTTGCAGCATGTAATAACTTCTTTCAGAAATCCTCCACATTAACAAAATAGATTTTTTTTCTTTTTTGGTTAACAAAATACATTTCATAAACTTGTTTGACTACCACTTAGAGCAAAATGAGTATCGAAACAACAACAACAAAAAAAAGATCTATTTTTTTCAAAAAACAAAATCATGGGTGTAGGGGGTGTAGCTCAGTGCCAGAGTGTGTGCTCAGCATGTGTGAGGCCCCCAATTCAATTCTAGCACTAACAAAAATGAAAGGAAAAAAAAAAACAAACCAAAATCATAAATATATCCCAAGCATAACTGGGATAAATTATACCGTTTGCTCCCAACCCCTCAATGCTCTAGACAGAAGGTAAGCAAGTCTTCCTCTTTCCCTTTATAGATAACTTGATAGTCTATTTGATCAGCTAAGATAAGGAAAAGTAAGAATTTGAAAGCTTTGCTGGATCTTGGAATAGGTGATGATAGCCACCCTAGAACCCCAGATCAGTGACTGTGAGAGGAAGGGGTCATGACTGTGGTCCTCATGGCCAGGGTAGGGGTACTGGGGATTGAACCCAGGGCTTGGAGCATGCAAGGCACACATTCCACCACCGACTTATACCTTCAGCCCCTGAACCTCATTTCCTACATACAAGTAGGCCTTTGGGTGTAAGTAGAAAACTGGAGGGTAAAATTTGAGGAACAGAAAACTGTCTTTTGCAATTTATTTTTTCAGTGGGCAGAAAAATAAAATCTATAATTGATATTTTAAAGTACATACTTCAATTTTGGCTATAGTACCTACTATGCAGGGGTGGATAACCAAGGTATTGAACACAAGTGTAGCCAGCGTGGTATCACATCCTCTTGTATTCCCTTATTTACTGTCTTCCTTCTCTGATTCGCTTCCCTTTTCTGCTCATGTCAGCTTCCTTGACATTGAACTTCCCAATAAATTGTTACTGTACAATAGACCCCTTTATCTCTAATTTCACTTTCTGCCACTTCACTTACCCACAGTCAGCCATGGTCCAAAAAAACATTAAATGGAAAATTCCAGAAATAAATGTAAGTTTTAAATTCTGAATAGCTCAATGAAGTCTTGCTGTCCTACCCCTTTCAGTCCCGGACAAGAATCATCCCTTTGTCTAGAGTATTAGAATTATATAGGCTACTCATCCATTAGACACTTGGTAGCCCTCTCGACTAGCAGATTGACTATCCCAGTATCACAATGCTCATGTTCAATTCACCCTTATTTTACTTGATAATGATGTCTCCAAAGCACAAAATTATTGATGCAACTTTTTTAGAGTATAATGTTTTAGTTCTATTTTGTTATTATTGTTAATCCCTTACTGTGCTTAATTTATAAACTTTATCATCAGTATGCAATTATAGAAAAATATACTAGCTGGGCATGGTGGCACACACCTGTAATCCCAGCCACTTGGGAGGCTGAGGCAGGAGGATCAAAGTTCAAAGTCAGCCTCAGCAATTTAGTGAGGCCCTAAGCAACTTAGTGAGACCCTGTCTTAAAACAAACAAACAAACAAAAAACATAAAATAAAATAAAAGGGGCTGGGAGTATTTCTCAGTGGTTAAGCACTCCTAGGTTTTTGGTGGTGGTGTTGTTTTTTATTTAAAGAAAGAGGGGTCAGAAAGAAAGAAAGCAAGAAGTAATCTTTATTTAGTTTTTCATGTTATTTTCATTCCTCAGACACTTCGTTGTGTACATGGAGCTGGGGTTTGAACTCACGTCCTTGCACATGCCAGACAAGCACCATAACTACTGAGCCACCACTCCAGCCCCAAGGTTTGATTCCCAGTACAAAAAAAAAAAAAAAAAATCGTACAAACACACACACCATATAGAGAGTTTACTACTATCCAAGGTTTCAGGCACCTGTTAGGGCTTTGGAACACATCCTCTGCTAATAACAGGAACTATTATTGTATAAATTTGAGCTGTGACTGTTCCCACACAATTCCTTACTTCCACCTTGCCCCCAGTCAGAACATGGGCCAGTCTTAGACGCTTTGTGACTACCTTATGTCTTAACTTGTTAGATCATGGGAAGATCTAGGAGGTTCTGGGGTAGGAAGAGGGGTGGATGCACTCAGGATCTAAGACAACAACAATATGGTAGCAAAATATTCCAATAATCCAGCAATTGATATAGCCAAGCCGAAAATTAATCCTGGTGTTATGAAGAAAAATAAAGCAAATGAAGAGACTGGAGAGTGATGGAGTAACTTGATACTCTTTTTGAGTACAGTAGACTTGGGAGATTGTTATGTGTGCTTGTACATGCACCCACATTCAACAGCTATCCATTGAATGACTAGAAAGTGTGGGAGACATCTGTTTACCCTACTCTGATGGAGAGACCTCAATGGTGACTGGACCTGGGAATTCCAGGGTTAACCCTAGAACTGACCAATTATATTCTTTTATTTTGTGCATGTACAAACATGTAATAATGAATCCCACTATTAGGCATAACTGTAATACACCAAGAAAAAACCAAAAAACATTAACCTTAGATTGTTCTGATGATGCCTTCTTGTTGCATTGGACTAAATTCATACTTCAGGATCTGTATTACAATGAATTATTGTTTCCTATAGATTAAACTGGTACAAGACCAAAACCTTGTGGTGGGTGAGTTTTAGAGACCAGAGGTTTAGAAAGAGATCTTAGTAACCTCACAAGTGTACTTCTTTCTGAAGTTGATCTCTTTCCATGACCTTGATCACATGTCTTCTTAGGTCTTGAACTTTCTATTGTATCCTCATTTTATTTTTAGCCTATTTTTTAAGCACTAGATTTGTCTTCTTCCTGCAAATCTGCAAGTCTCTTCCGTTCCAAAAAAAAAAGAATTTCCTGCTGGGTGTGGTGACACTATCCTGTAATCCCAGCTGCTCCTGAGTCTGAAACAGGAGAATCACAAGTTCAAGACCAGGCTCAGCAATTTATTGAGGCCCTCAACAACTTACCAAAACCCTGTCTCAAAATAAAAAATAAAAGGGACTGGGGACATAGCTAAGAAGTTAAGCACTCCTGGGTTCAATGACTAGAACCAAAGGGGAAAAAAACTTCTGTGATCCTGACTACCCTTTATTTATTATTTCATTCTTGATGAAATTTTATATGCTACCTCCATTTCATCATCTCCCTTTGATCTCCTAGAATGTGGTTTTAGTCTTTAGGCTTTTATGAAACCTCTTGAAGATCACAAATCAACTCCTAATGACCAAATCCTAGAACTTTCTCCACTTTCATCTGGCATGACTGCCCGCCCATCCTGTGAAACACCATTCTCCTTTGTTTCTGCTCCATCACAGTCAACTTTTTTTTTTTAGGGCTGAGGACCATACTCGGGGCCTTGTGCATGCTAGGCAAGCGCTCTGCCACTGAGCTAAATCCCCAACCCCATCACAGTCAACTTTAAGTCCCTTTGCCTCTCCTAAATCTGTGTCCCCCTCCCTCCTACCCCAAGTTCCACAACCACTTTCCTCCTCCTTCTGTTTCCTCTCAGTGGTTCACCATCCCAGTCAACTACACTAAAAGCCTTTTTAACTCCCAGCCTAACCCTCTGCATTCAGTTACCCATTGATAGTGCTAGGGAAGGAAAGGCATTTCATTAGTGTATTCTTGGTGATATTGACCCAAGTCATCTCCATGCTTGGACTTTGCTAGGGTTTTTTTTTTCTTTCTTTCTTTCTTTTAAAGAAAGAGGGGACAGTGAGAGAGAGAGAGAGAGAGAGAGAGAGACAGAGAGACAGAGAGACAGAGAGAATCAATTTTTATTCAGTTTTTCACATGGCTTTTGTTGCTCTGAGACTTCATTGTGTACGTGGTGCGGGGATTTGAACTTTCGTACTTTCGCATGCCCGGCAAGCACCTTAACCGCTGAGCCACCATTCCAGCCCCTAGGTTTGTTTGTTTTTTTTGTTTTTTTGTTTTTTTTTTTAAGAGAGAAGGACAGTGAGAGAGAGAGAGAAACAAAGAGAACCAATTTTTATTGAGTTTTTCACATGGGTTTCAAACACTTAGTTGTGTATGTTGTGCTGGGTTTGAACCCCTGTACTCACGCTTGCTGGGCAAGTGCCCGCAGAGCCACCTCAGAGCCACCACTCCAGCCCCTTTGCTAGGGTTTTAAACCACCTCTGTCTGCCTGAATCTTGCCTCTGCTCCAGTATATTCTCTATAGTCACCAATATTATATCTTTGAAAAAGGGAGAACAAGGGGCTGGGATGTAGCTCACTGGTGCAGCACTTGCCCAGTGCTGAGCAAGAAGGGGGAGATCCCAGCATCAAGCTCACCTGGCCCCCAGCACCCACGGTGATCCAGGTGATCCAAGTTCTACCAACCCTGCAGTGAAGATACCCAACGCAAGGCAGCAGGGAGACGTTCCATTGGGTATCTAAGGGAGATGATGTTGAAAATGTAATTTTACAGAAGGAGGATTTCTTTCTTTCTTCTTTCTTTCTTTCTTTTCTTTTCTTTTCTTTTTTAATAAGTATCAGGGTTTGAAACCAGGGGCATTTAACCAGTTAGCCACATCCCCAGCCCTTTTTATTTTTTATTTTGAGACAGAATCTCAATAAATTACTCATAGCATTGCTAAGTTACTAACACTGGCTTTGAATTTGAGATCCTCCTGCCTCAGCCTCCTGAGCTGCTCAGATTAAGGGTGGGTGCCAGGATGCCCAGCAGGAGGATTTTCATAATCAGTCTTAAATTGTGTGATTCACTGTGACCCATGGAGTTAAACCTAATTAATTAAAGGATCTGACACAATGATTTGTAGACATTATGCAACTCTGGGTTGTCTTCTGTGAGGATTCTTCAGAAATTCATCTTGACATTTTATTTTATTTTTTTTAAAGAGGGACGGTGAGAGAAGAAAGAGAGAATCAATTTTATTTAGTTTTTCATGTGGCTTTTGTTGCTCTGACACTTCCTTTTGTATGTGGTGCTGGGGTTCAAACCAGGATCCTCACGCACGCCAGGCAAGTGCTGTAACTGCTGAGTCACTGTCACCACTCCAGCCCATCTTGGCATTTTAGATCTAATTCAAGTATTTGTGGAAACATTCAACAAAGTTTTTGAAAATGCCTTTGAACTGGACTTAATTTTCCGTAGATAGGTTTCACAATATTCTTGTGGAAATGGTGATGGGGAATGGTATTGGAGACCAACACAAATGAGATCGATATACAAAGTGATGCACAAAATAAACTGGAGAAATCTGAGAAATACCAACACTTGGTGACATTGGTATTACAGTACCAAACCTGCCCGTCTTAGAATAAAATATTAAACAGGCTACTCCCAGGTAAAAAATGCCCATCTCAGGCATTCCTGTGCATTATCTATTACAATATTTCAAAGGTGAGACATTTAATTATATTCAATCCAAATGTTGGTGTTTTGTGTGGATCACAAATGTAGCTTTCCTTAATTCTTTCTGCTTTTTGTCACAAATGTTATATAAAGAAGCAAGTATGTATTGCATTGAAAACATTATGACCTTTTCCTCTTAGTTTAAATAAACTTCAAGACAACTGGACTTCTAAAGCACTTTTCTGTTTGCTTGATATTAACTATTGACTTTGGCAATAATTTTTTATGACCCTTTGACTCAATAAAATAAATAAAAGTACTTATGCATAACACATACAGATAGAACCAGGGGTTCTTAAACACTGAGGGACATCCCCAGCCTGTTTTTATTTTGAGTCAGGGTCTCACTAAATTGCTCAGGACCTTGGTAAATTGCTGAGGTTGGCTTTGAACTTGTTATCCTCCTGCATCAGCCTCCCAAGTTGCTGATATAGATGTGTGCCATGGTTAATTTGTCACTCTTAAAAAATTAAAAAAAGGGGTTGGAGTGGTGGTTCGGCAGTTATGGCACTTGCCTGGCATGCGTGAGGATCCAGGTTCGAACCCCAGACCACGTATACAACAAAAGCAACATGAAAAACTAAATAAAATTGATTCAATCTCTCTCTCTCCCCTTCTGTCTCCCCCTCTGTCTCTCTCTCTTTCTCTCCCCCCCTTTCTCTTACTATCCCTCTCTCTCTAAAAAAAAAATTAAAATTAAAAATGTGAGCCGGGTGCAGTGGTGCATACCTGTAACCTCAGCAGTTTGGGAGGCTGAGGCAGAGGATCACAAGTTCAAAACCAGCCTCAGCAATTTAGCGAGGCCTGAGCTATTTAGTGAGACCCTGACTCAAACTAAAAAATAGCAACAGCTGGGGATGTCACTCAGTGGTTAAGAGCCCCTAGGTTCAATCCCCAGTACCCTCCCCACCCTCCCAAAAAATGTGGAGTAAATTCTTAACTCTCCTACGTAATTAAACCTTCAGTGGACTTCGGACTTTTGGTTTAAAATGGTAGAGTAGTGGGGCTGGAGCCATGGCTCATCAGTTCCAGTGCTTGCCTGGCATGTGCAAGGATGCGGGTTCAAACCCCAGCACCATGAACACAACTAAGTGTTGGAGCAACAAAGGCCACATGAAAAACTAAATAAAAATTGATTTTCTCTCTCTCTCTGTCTCACTGTCCATTTCTATCTTTAAAAAAACAATAAATAAAAAATATAAATAAAAATGGTAGAGTAGGGACTGGAGTGGTGGCTCAATGGTTAAAGTGCTTGCCTGGCATGCATAAGGACCCAGGTTCAAATCCCAGCACCACATACAAAACTAAGTGTCAGAGAAACAAAGGCCACATGAAAAAATAAATAAAATTGATTCTTTCTTTCTCTCACTTAAAAAAAAAAAAAGATTTCCTGGAAGCGATGGGACCTATCTGGGGTGGATGGATAGCATCTAGCCATGTGGTGGGAATGGCCAGTGCAAAAGAGAATAATTGGAGCGAGCATGTGGGAACCAGTGAGGCTGGCAGTCTGTGGAGAAAGTTTGTTGCTGGGTTAATAGGAGATAGACTGGTAGGTGAGATAAAGTAGTCAACATAAACACAGGCAGAGGTATTTATACCTGGGGTTGTAAACAGGGAAATTATAGGTTCGTGAGCAAGAGTAACAATACCAATACTTGAGCAAGGTGAGTATGTAAATTAACAGCATGCTTAACTGAATTCCTGCCTGTTTCCCTCCCAGACTCCACACTGGGTAAGCCATTACACTTGATCTGAAACTGGGAGACCATGTATCTGAGAAGTTTTAGCCAATGAAAGGAAAAAGTCAATGGCTATCAATAACAAGCATCCGAACTAAGCAAAGATAAATTTGAAAAGGACAGCAAATTTGTAGGAAAACCATGAGAGAAACAGGCATTATTTTTTAAATTCTGCAAATAGTTATTGAATCTCTATTGCTTGCAAAGCGTTGCTAAGTATTGTAGTGAATTCCTCCTTTCAAATAGGAGGAATGATACAAGTAAGCAAATCTGCACATACAAGATAGAACATGATAGTGCTGGAGAAAGAAGAGAATGTGAATGAAGTAGAGAGTTTCCTAAACTAGTTGGTCTCAAACTTTTTGGTGTTAGGAACTTCTAAAGATTGTTGAGGCCAGGCATGGTGGGACATACCTATATTCCCAGTGACTTGGGAGGCTGAGGCAGAAGGATCACAAATTCAAGACCAGCCTCAGCAATTTAGCAAGACTTTGTCTCAAAATAAAAAAATTTTAAAAGGGCTGGAGATGTGGCTCAGTGGTTAAGCACCTTTGGATTCAATCTCCAGTACCAAAAAAAAAAAAAAAAAAAAAAGAATTTGAAAAGAATCTAGCTTCACACACACAAGGTGGGAAAAAGGAGGAATTGAACGGATCTTGGGAATATTCAGGGGTCTTTCATCCACATTCAGAGACTCCTCTTTCTAGGTTGTGCTCAGTTATTTAACCCTCCAGTAGGACCTATTTGTTAGATAACTACTCTGATTCCCAGCACCTGTGTGAGCTAATGGACAGGAAATGGAACACTTGGGAGTTTTTTGTTTGTTGGTTTGGTTTGGTTTGGTTTGGTGCTGGGGGGTTGAACACAGGGTCTCATGCATGCTAAACTCTACCTCTGAGCTATATCCCCAGACCCTCACCCCCACCTTTTTTAAAAAGGTATTTCAAGCACATGGTATAAAAGACATGAAAAAAAAGTCTGCCTTCTGCACCTGTCCCTTAGCCAACAACTTCTCTCACGAGGCCACCAGCATTATCAGATTCCTGCTTCATGCCAGAGACATTCTGCCTGTGCTAGCTCTCCTGTGGCACAAAAAGCCTGTTTTACACTTTGCTTTTCTTCAATTAACAATACACCTTAGAGATTTGTTCACACACAAAACAATTGCTCTTATTGTGACTATAACATTATTATTTTATCATCCATTATTATAAACAATGCTACAGTAAGTGCTCTTATTCATACATCTTTTTTTTTTTTTTTTAAAGAAGGAACGACGTAAGAGAAGCAATTTTTTATTTAGTTTTTCACATGGCCTTCGTTGCTCTGACAGTTGTGTACGTGGGTGCTGGGGTTTAAACCTGCATCCTCATGCATGCTGAGCCACCGCTCCAGCCCCTTATTCATGCATCTTTTTTTTTTTAAGATAGAGGGACAGTGAGAGAGAGAGAGAGAATCAATTTTATTTAGTTTTTCAGTTGGCCTTCATTGCTCTGACACTTAGTTGTGTACATGGTGCTGGGGTTTGAACCCACGTACTCACACATGTCAGGCAAGCGCTGTAACCACCAGCCACCCCTCCAGCCCCTTATTCATGCATCTTAATGCATGCATAAACACCACAAGTATGCTGCTTCATAAATCAGAAATAGAACTTTTTAGTCAAAGGTGTTAGGTTGATTTCAGGTAGCTGGGTGGGGGCAGAGCATCAGGCCGCCTGCGTGAAGAACAACCAATCAGATGCTGGCAGATGAGCAGCATATTGCAATCACCGATGATCGATGGGGTCATCAGGCAATCCCCGAGTGAGGAGACCCCAAACTTCCCCTGCCCACCCCAGACTATAAAGTCTCTGCCCAGCTGGGGCCATGCACCACTTCCCCTGCCCCCCCACCCTGATTCTCTGGCTGACCATGAAGCTGGCCCAAGAGCTGCAATCCCAATAAAAAGTTTGCTCAGCCGCTTTAGATCTGACTCCTGGACTTACATTTGGGGCCGAACACCCCCATTCCTGATTTTTACATTTGGTGCTTAAACCCAGGAGGTTTCAAAACCAGCCTTAGCAATTTAGTGAGGCCCTGATCAATTTAGAAAGATTCTGTCTCAAAATTAAAAAAAAAAATTTAAAAAGGGCTAGGGATTTGGTTCAGTGGTTAAGCACCTCTGGGTTCAATCCCGAGTACAAAAAAAAAAAAAAAAAAAGAATTTGAAAAAACCTAGCTTCACACAGACAAGGTAGGAAAAAGGAGGAAGTATAAGGTTCTCCTTGAATGGATCTTGGGAATCTTCAGGGGTTGAGGTCCACCCTCTCCCACAGACAACCAGGAAGCTCCTGCACCGCTTTGTTTCCCTTCATCCAGCTGACGGAGGTGGGGTAAGTTCATTTGCACTTCCCTTGCCTTCCGATATCACGATATCACTCTCGGTTCTGGAGGTCTATCTGTAAGTTGTGCAAGGGCCACAGACCTCCCCACCCATTCCGTTAGGGACCCTGGCAGACTGGAGACGTCCCAGTCTCTTGCTAGTTCCACCAGTTCCAGGCCACTGCAGGCTGGGGGCCTCGGCCTGCAAGCCCGTTCCTTAGGTGAGCACGATCAGAAGTTGGGACACCTCCTTCTGCTCTCCTGTTCACCCTCAAGTAATACTGAAAGGCCACGGGAAATGCTAATTCCTGTCTATCAAATCCTCACTGATTTGGGCAATTACTGTCACCAGACAAGGAGACGGTCAGAGATACCACATGCTCAGGCCTTTTCCGACTTGTGCTTTCATCCACACACCCCCGATCTTGCCCAGCGCCCAGCGCGCTTACTTAGGACAGGTGAGAGCTAATGCTGACTTCAACTGTTACAAAACAAAAGGAGTAACTACAAAACTGTAACATAGTATTCCCACTTAAAGACTGATGAAAATGGCCTGCTGGACCTTTAACACCAAACCAGGTACCAAAGTTAAGATAGTTAAAGGGCTAAGAAAAATAGTCACTATTTTGGCCCTTGCCCTGTTTGGTCAGCCAAAACTCAGGGGACAATGGAACTTCTCTACAGGCTTGATAACTCTGGGTAACATGTCCTCCCGATCAGGGGGATCAGGTGACCCTAGAGAACAGAAAGTCACCTAGTGTGCATGCTGCAAAGACAGGAAGGTCATTGGGCAGGGAGATGTTCCTGATGCTTCCAAGCGAAGCCATATGTGGTCAGCAAAACCCTGATCTATCCTGGCAGATGGCAAATTGGGTAGAAAAGAACCAAGAGGTTTTTCACAAGTTCCTCAAGAATGACCCTGGAAATCTCAGCTGACTTGTAGCAATTGATAGGAACAAGATCAATTTTGGACAAGTTGATCTTAAACACCTGGCAGGAGAGTATAACCAAAGCTCAGTCCTACATGGACATTTAGCAACGAAGGCAATGGCTCTTTTTTAAACATTACTTGAGGTAATTACTCAAAGGTAAATAAAACTGAAAATTACACAGCCAAGGGAAAAAACCCTACCAGACAGAAGTTAATACTAAAGAGTAAACTGTTTTACAGAATCGTGTGGGACTACAGCCCAAGGATACATAAGCCAGTTTAAAAGCTAAATAATACATTTAGAGGGGGTTTCTCTATTTGAAAACTCTTCAAAGAACTTTTCTTACTGTTACACTTCCTCTACCTCACGACCTTGCAACTGAACCATACAGATCTCTTCTTCAGTGTTTGCTCCTCCAGAATTCTCTCTCTTTTTTTTAATGGTGTAATGGCACCCTGACAAAAGATTTAAGTTCCAATATGTCCTTTGCTTTCTGTGTGCCCCCCACTTTAGTTCCTCAGCTGACACTATATAGTGAAGCTGAATTAATCTGGTTTGCTCAGAATCCCCTCCCTAGGGCAATACAGGCCATTTTCCTTCCAGTGGTGGACGGACTCTCCCTAGCCTCCTCACTCACTGCCTCTGGGTTGGGGGCAGGAGGACTTGGTTATGCAGTCACTGTCACCCAGAGGCTAGAACAGCAACTCCAAGAGGCAGTAGAGGCATCTGCTGCCTCCCAAGCCTCCCTACAAAGACAAATAACATCTATTGCCCAAGTTTTCTTGCAGAACTGCCAAGCACTAGATCTCCTGAGAGCGGACAAAGGGGGAGCATGTCTATTCCTAAAAGAGGAATGCTGCTGCTACATCAATGAAACTGGGCTGATCAGAAAAATGTGGGAACTCTCAGACATCTGAATGCAAAGCTTAAGCAGCAACAGTCAAATGACCCTTGGCCAGGATGGCTAAACTCCACTCTTGTCACCTGGCTGTCCTCCCTCCTTACTCCCACATTAGTGATAAAACTCCATCTAATGACTCTTCCCTGTCTCCTCAGGTTTGCCCAAAACCGCATGAGCAAGGTCACTGGAGTAACATACAACCAAATGCTCTTGCACCCTTACAGCCACCTCCTTACCGACAAACCAACACCAGAACCTTCCCCTCCGCAACAACGCCCCATTGACAGCAGGAAATAGCCAGATAGAAATTGCTGCCTATATCACCAAAAAGGTTGGGATGTTAGGTTGATTTCAGGTGGTTGGGTGGGGGCAGAGCATCAGGTAGCCCATACGTTAAGGAACAACCAATCAGACGCTGGCAGACAAGCCCCAATGGTGTCTTGCAATCACTCAATGATCGATGGAGTCACCAGCTAATCCCCAAGGGACGAGACCCCCAAACTTCCCCTGCCCATGCCAGACTATAAAGTCTCTGTCCAGCCAGGGCCACATGCCTCTTCCCCAGCCCACCCTCACTCTGGCAGGCTGATGAACCTCACACAAGAAACAGCCATCCCAATAAAAAGTCTTTGCTCAGGGGTTGGAGCAGTGGCTCAGTGGTTATGGCACTTGCCAGACATGCATGAGTACATGATTTCAAACCCCAGCACCATGTACACAACGAAGTCTCGGAGCAACAAAAGCCACATGAGAAACTAAATAAAATTAATTTTCTCTTTCTCTCTCTCACTGTCCCTCCCTCTCTCTCTCTCTCTCTCTCTTGAAGAAGAAGAAGAAGAAGAAGAAGAAGAAGAAGAAGAAGAAGAAGAAGAAGAAGAAGAAGAAGAAGAAGGAGGAGGAGGAGGAGGTGGCTTTGCTCAGCCACTTTTAGGTCTGACTCCTTTTTGAACATCCACATCTGAACTCACTTGGTGCCGAACATCCGCAGTCTGATTTTTACAAAGGGATGCAAACTTTACAGTTTGATAGCTACTGCTAAAATTGACCTCCCTAAAATATCTATCTCTCAGATCCTATTCAACATTATATATTATGAAATTATTTTCTTTGTCATCTGATAAATATAAAAAATGGTATTGCACTATAGTTCTGATTTGCATTTCTATTATGAGTTTTTCCATTTCAATGAAATGGAAATATTGGATTATTGTTTTTACTGATTTGTTGAAATTTTTTATACAGAAAGACAGTGATGGAAATCGAGTACTCTGGCAAGCTTAAAGATATATGTATGGGGCTGGAGCGGTAGCTCAGCGTTTAGGGCACTTGCCTGGCATGTGCAAGCACACGGGTTCAAACCCCAGCACCCACGTACACAACTAAGTATCAGTGCAACAAAAGACATGTGAAAAACTCAATAAAAATTGATTCTCTCTCTCTCTCTCTGTCCTTCTCTCTTTAAAAAAAAAAATATGTAGAATATGAAGATATTGGGAAAATACAGGACAGAGTTCCCAGAGCAAAAATACACTGAAATGGCAGAGGGCAGGTGGAAGGATGCAGATCAGCTTTTTCTGTTTCACATTTTATAGGCCTGTGCTTCCTGAGCATCAATGACTGGCACAATGATCTCCAAACTGGAGTTTGAAAAGTGACTTCCTAGGTTCATGAAGAAAATATTAGAATTTCTAATTATATATATATATATTTAAATTTAAAAACAGAAAATTATTTTTTCCTGAAGTTTAGTATGTGGATTGACATTGTATCTTTCTCTCTCTTTTCTTTTCTTCTTCTTCTCCTTTTTTTTTTTCCTAAAGAGAGAGAACAACAGTGAGAGAAAGAATCAATTTTATTTAGTTTTCATGTGGCTTTGGTTGCTCCAACACTGTTGTGGAGTTTGAACCCTTTTCCTTGTGCATGCAGGCAAGCGCCACAACTGCAGGGCCACCGCTCCACCTCAGCAGAACTAATTCTTGTCCTACTTCCATTACAATTTCTTCCTAGCCAAAACGTGACAAAAATGGCAGTTTAGTGAGATCTAACAAGGGGCTGGAGCGGTGGCTCGGCGGTTACAGTGCTTGCCTGGCATGCTCAAGTACACGGGTTCAAACCCCAGCACCCATGTACACAGCTAAGTGTTGGAGCAACGAAAGCCATGTGAAGAACTCAATAAAAATTGATTCTCTCTGTCTCTCTATCACTGTCCTTCCCTCTTTAAAAAAAAAATCTAACAAGAAGTCAACTAAGAC
Source organism: Aplodontia rufa (assembly GCA_004027875.1). Lineage (NCBI taxonomy): Eukaryota > Metazoa > Chordata > Mammalia > Rodentia > Aplodontiidae > Aplodontia > Aplodontia rufa. Next base: position 33,690 of record PVKS010010939.1, read on the forward strand.
AATTAGAAATTGCAATGATGGGGGCTGCAGTGGTGGCTCACCAGTTACGGTGCTTGTCTGGCATGAACAAGACAAGAGTTTAAACCCCAGCACCACTACACAATGAGGTGTTGGAGCAACGAAGGCCACATGAAAAACTAAATAAAATTGATGCTCTCTTTCTCTCTCTCACTGTCTCTTTCTCTCTTTAAAAAAGAAAAAAAGAATAGCAAATATAGTCATCTTTGCTATTACCGTTGAAAAATGGATTTCCACCACTTTTCTTTCCTTTTTTTTAATATTTATTTATTTTAAAGAGAGAGGGACAGTGAGAGAGACAGAGAAAGAGAGAAACATCTTTATTTAGTTTTTCACATGGCCTTAGTTGCTCCAACACTTAGTTGTGTACGTGGTGCTGGGGTTTGAACCCGGGTCCTTGTGCTTGCCGGGCAAGCGCCAAAACCACTGAGCCACCGCTCCAGTCCCTTCCACACACTTTTCTAGCAATTGAATCCTGACTATAGTGGTTTGATATATTACCTAAAGCACCACTATTAGCAAGATATTTAATATCTATGCACCAATGCACCACTTGATACAATTTCTCAAAATTAAATAGTGTTTAGAATACTGATATTTCTTACTTCTGAAGTTTCTTAATAATGAATGACAAAATTAAAAATCAGCAACAAAAAAGAAAACAACTCGTACTCCACTGGGGAAATATTTCTTTTCTACCACAGTTAAAATAAATAAGATCATTTATAGATTTTTTTTCAAGTCAGACTCAGGGCTGGTGCAATGGCTCAGCAGTAGAGCACTTCCCTGGCATGCTCAAGAACCCAGGTTGAAACTCCAGCACCACATGTACAACTAAGTGCCAGAAAAACAAAATCCAGATTAAAAAAATGAATAAAATTGTCTCTCTCCCTTAAAAAAATAGAATTAAAAAATCAAATTTAAATCATATTTTTAGTTAACATAAAGGGAATTTTCAGAGAAAATATGATAATGTTATAGAAACAACCAATAGACTAAATTAGGCACTGTGAGAAGTTCCTATACATTTGGATAAAAATGAAAGGGTTTCTATATCTCAACTGTTTTAGTGTTTTTTTTTTTTTGTTGTTGTTGTTTGTTTGTTTGTTTTTTGGTACTAGAGACTGAATCCAGGGGCACTTAACCACTGCTACATTCTCAGACCTTTTTATTTATTTATTTATTTTTATTTTTTGGGGGACCGGAGATTAAACCCAGGGGTGCTAAACCACTAAGCTACATTCCCAGCCCCTAAATATATATAAATTAACTTGACTCTCTATCTCACTCTCTCCCTGTCTTTAAGATATATTTTTTTTTTTTTATTAAGAGAGAAGGACAGTGAGAGAATCAATTTTTATTGAGTTTTACACATGGCTTTCATTGCTCTGACACTTAGTTGTGTACGTGGCTGCTGGGGTTTGAACCAGTGTGCTTGTGCATGCCAGGCAAGCACCATAACCTCTGAGCCACCGTTCCAGCCCCTCTCCCTGACTTAAAAAAAAAAAGATGCCCTTAACCACTGAGCCATATCCCCTTTAGTTCATCTATTTATTTCTTAAAAAAAAAAAAAAAAAACAGGGAGAGAGAGTGAGAGAGAGAGTCAACTTAATTTATTTTTTCATCTGGCCTTTGTTTCTCCAACACTTAGTTATATATGTGGTGCTGGGATTTGAACCCAGATTTATATGCATGCCAGACAAGTGCTCCAACTGCTCAGCCACTGCTCCAGCCTCTCTTTTCATATTTTATTTTGAGACAGGGTACCACAAAGCTTCTTAGGGCCTCCCTAAGTTGCTGAGGCTGTCTTTGAACTTGAGATCCTCCTAAGACCCCTGGAATTACAAGCATGTGTCACCACACCCAGCTCAATTTCTATATTTGCTAACTTCTGAGTCAATAAAAAAAATATAGGAAGGGTTTTTGTTTTTCTTTTAAACATTAAAAGAAAGCTATCCTATAGTGAATTGGTAAATCAGTGAGTGAACAAAGGAATAAATGAACCCACCTAATTAAGAATATTGCTGTTATACTGAGCATAGGGGTGCACGCCTGCAGTCCCAGTGACTCAGGAGGCTGAGATAGGAGAATTCCAAGTCTGAGGCCAACCTCAGCAATTTACCAAGGCCCTAAGCAACTTTTTTATTTTGAGACCTTGTCTCAGAATAAAAAATAGAGAGGACAGGGGATGTGACTCAGTGGTTAAGCACCCCTAGGATCAATCCCAGGTACAACAACAACAAAAGAAAGAAAGAAAAGAAAAAACAAAAAGAAAATTTTGTACTAGGGTTCAATCCCTAGTACAAACAAACAAACAGAAAAGGATGCTCTAACTTGAAACGAGCCACTTGTTTCATCTTAGATTTCCCCTCATTGTCAGGAAATTCTTTTCCTGTTACTTCTATGGTAGTAACTTCTTTGACCATCTAAGACTTCAGTGGAAATGACTTCTCTTAACATCTGACAGAGGATCTTGCAAGGGGTACTTTGGAAAAGCCCTGCCCACCTTTTTGTTATGTTATAAATAGAGTACAGGAGAAGACATAGCCAACCACTGGGATCACTTTAATTAGTTTGAGGATTTTCAAGGAAGTGGTATGTGTTCCATTGACAACTAAAAGTGTTACTATATCTGCTCATTCTTTCTGTGGTTTATGATATATGGACTGAGAATAGCTCTATGAACTCTTTGCAACGTGGCCCATGTTATCTATGCATCTGTCTTATCCTCCCCACCTTGTGCATAAAAGAGATGTGTTTGTTAGTGACAGAAATGCTATTTTATTAAACTTTAGTGGCATTTCTTTCCAGATTTTTATTGGTGCATTACAGTTATACACATGGGATGGGATTTGTTGCTACATACTCATACATGAGCACAATATAATTTGACCAATATCCTTCCCAAGCACTTTCCTCCTCCCCTACCTCCTCCTACCTCCTGGTTGCTTTCTTCTACTGATCTCCCTTTATTATTATTTTCTTAACTTTTCCAGTTTTTACTGATTGTGTGGGGACTATTTAGTATCCTAGAGGTATAAATATACTTTTTTTTAATCCGCCCCTTTCCCTCTGATCCTTCTTCCCCTCTCCCTTCTCTTTCCTCTACTAGACTTCCTTCAGCTCATCTATTTATTTCTATTTGAATGGTTCTTTATGTAATCTTATCCTTCCTTATCCCTGTCCTTTATTTTACTCTAGCTTCTGCATGTAAGAGAAAACACTGGACCTTGGAGTTTCTGGGTTTGGCTAATTTCACTTAGCATGATAGTCTCCACTTCTATCCATTTACCAGCAAAGGCCATAATTTCGTTCTTTTTAAGAGCTGAGTAGAACTCCATTGTATTTGTGTGTGTGTGTGTGTGTGTGTGTGTGTGTGAGCATCTATCACAATTTCTTAATCCATTCATCTAATGATGGGCATCTGGCTGATTTCATAATTTAGTTATTATGAATTGTGCTGCCATAAACACTGAAGTGGTTGTGTCATTGTACTATGCTGATTTTAGGTCTTTTGGTAAAATACCCAGGAGTGATATAGCTGGGCCATACGTGGTTGCTTCCCTAGTTTTTTGAGGAATCTTCATACTGCTTTCCAGAGTGGTTGTTCTAGTCTGCAGTCCCACCAACAATGTACAAGTGTTCCTTTCTGCATTTAGTGTTGTTCGTATTCTAGATCTTTGTCATTCTGACTGGTGTAAGATGAAATCTTAACGTAGTTGTGATTTGCATTTCCCTGATTGCTATAGATGTTTGTGTGTTGACCATGGTTTCATGTATTTATTGGCCTTTGTGGGGTTTATTGTTTGGTACCATGATTGAACCCAGGAGCGTTTAACCAGTGAGCCACATCCCCAGACCTTTTTATTTTTTGAATCAATATCTTTTTATTATTTGAAAAGTTAGATTTATTTCATTCACACATACCTCCATCTAGCATGAACATCCCAATTTTTCTGAATTAAACTTCTTTTTCCTCCCCCAATTCTAAGTCATGTTCTTTCCTTTCTTCTGGATTACATCTTAGTTCCTGCTTCACTTGTGGAGTAAAGGAAAAATGATAATCAAATAAAGATTTGATTAAAAAAAAAGAAAGGGGGGCTGGAGCAGTAGCTCAGCAGTTATGGGGCTTGCCTGGCAAGCATGCAGATGTGGGTTCAAACCCCAGCTCCAGGTACACAATAAAGTATCAAAGCAACGAAAGCCACAGGAAAAACTAAATAAAGTTGATTCTTTCTCTCTCTCTCACAGTCCTTCTCACTTAAAAAAAGAAAAGAAAGATATCCCAGAGAGGTTATTTCTTCAATAATGTTATTTAATAAAAACATGTTTTATTAAACGTTTTTTATTCATTTATTCATGGGAAAATAAAACATTTTTTAAATGGAGTAGCTGACTTCATCAGAACAAATGAATTTTCTGGAATGCAGTCACAGTGCTAAAACATATGAAATCAAATTACTGCCTTCTAATCTAATCTATCTTGTTTGTAATAACTTGCCTTCACTGGCAAGTTTATAACAAGAAAGTTGGAGCCAGACGACACCAACTTCCCCATGGTATCATTGATCTGGTTATTTTTTATTTATTTATTTTATTTTATTTTTTTAAAGAGAGAGAGACAGGGAGAGAGAAACAGAGAATCAATTTTATTTAGTTTTTCACGTGGCCTTCGTTGCTCTGAGACTTCGTTGTGTACGTGGTGCTGGGGTTCAAACTCCCGTTCTCGCACATGCCAGGCAAGTGCTGTAACCACCAAGCCACCGCTCCAGCCCCTGGTCTGGTTATTTTAATAAAAACAATACTTTAAAATTTTAGTCTAGACTCTTTACAATACTTTTTAATGATCTGTTGAATGGCCCTTGCATTGTCCTTCAAGAGGGACAGTCAAACACCAAGTTCCTGAATGTCCCCTTTCTATTCCCAAAAAGCTGGGCAAGTTAAGGGAACAATGAGAGGAAGCCTGGGTCAGAATGTCCAGATACATGCTATCTTGAAGAACACTGGCTCTCTCTTATGCACACTGGGAACTAGGGCAAGCCAGTGTTATCTGTAGAAAGCTACAGATACCCCCTTATGCCAGGGCTGTCGCTCCTTGGGACGCTACAAACTAACGAAACAAGCCAATGCTGATGCTTCTCTGCTTCTGCAGCCTAACATATAAACCCCCCTCTGAGTGGCGATGGGCACAGAACCAAGCTCACAGAACCAAGGGCACAGTGAAGAGGATGTGCCTCAGTTGTCCAGCCAGCCACCTCTGAGGGGTGGAAGAGTTTTTCCCTGGAGCAGTGTTGTGAGGAAAGCGTGCTACTGGTTCAGCCTGTCAGCACTGGGCTCTTCGTGCAGCACTCGCTGATCTCTTGTAAGCTTTCCTGAATAAGTCCTGTGTCTCACACGCCCTCTCTACACACTCTCTTTGGCCTTTAAGCAACCTAACCACCCAGCCTGGCACAACTGTGCTACGGACGTGGCGGCCTACAATTTTTTCATCCAACAGAGAGGTTCGCTGGTATTTTGTGGCAAAACACTTAACAAAATATGCCAAAATGAAGATAAATAATGCAATTTCCTTTTATAAAAAGAAAAGTGTTTTCTATTTTCTGACCTTTCCTATACTAACAAGTGGGTCTCAGTAGTGGGAAATGTTGGCAGATTGTATTTCAGAACAGGAAAGAACAAAAATGAACACTTATCTGTTCCTTCAAGGTAACAGTGACCTTTTAACAATGAATGGAAAAATACTTGCTTATCAAATGCAAATATAATTTGAAGTGTTTGTCTTGTTCTGTGATTTTATTGCTGAAAATTATGTAAGTTTGTCACCTATAAAAATTCAAGGAGGACTGGAGTGGTGGTGGCTCAACGGTTGTGGTGCTTGCCTGGCATGTCCAGAGTCGTGGGTTCAAACCCCAGCACCATGTATACAACGAAGTGTCAGAGCAATAAAAGTCACATGAAAAATTAAATAAAACTGATTCTCTCTCTCTCACTGTCCCTCTCGCTTTAAAATAAATTAAAAAATAAATAAAAATTAAAAAAAATAAAAAGGATTGAGGATTTAGCTCAATGGTGAAGTATTCCTGGGTTCAGTTCCCAGTACCAAAACAACATCAACAACAAACATATAAATACCCAACATCTTCTGACTGCCATTAGGAAAGATGGATATATATATATCTACTCTTTTTTTTTTTGGTACTGGGGATTAGATCCAGGGGTACTTAACCACTGAGCTGCATCCCCTGTCCTTTTTAATTTTTTTGTTTTGAAATGGTCTTGCTAAGTTTCTTAGGGCCTTGCTAAATTGCTGAAGCTGGCTTTGAATTTGCAATCCTCCTTCCTCAGCCTCCCAGGTTGCTGGGATTACACAGCTGGCAATATTGTGGATATATTTTGAGCAAAATATAATAAGTATCTCTCCATGATCGTGGTATAGGACTGAAAAATGAGTGTCCTGATTTTATATTACTTCGGTGGGCTGGGGATGTAATGTGGTGGTACAACTGCTTACCAAACATGCATGAGGCCATGGATTCAATCCCCAGCACTGTAAAACAATTAAAAACAAAAAAACTCAAAATATACACTACTTCCCTTTGAATCTTAGTACCTTTTCGAGGTACTTTTGAAGTACATTTTTCATGTACAATAAGATATTTTTGTAAATGAAATTAAACACATGGTCAGGTGTGGGTGAGCAAGGCAGAAATTTTACTTCGGCCAAAGGGTGAAAGAAAAATGCGCACCTCACAAGGGAGTGAGGGGTTTTTAATGCCGACCTGACGCAATACTGCCCTTCGCCCTAATTGGAGGAGCTCAGGTGCACAGTGTGCGCGATTGGCTGTGATTAGGTGGAGGCAGGTGCAAGAGGAAGTAGGTGGCAACTGGGAGAGAAGGGGGTGGGGTCGCCGCACACCTGGCGAGGGTCATAGTGATTCCAAGTTCACCAGAAGAGGATGGGTGGGTACCGGAAGGGGTCCTTGGAAAGAGGTGGGCGGACACAAAGGGGGAGGGGGATCTAAAATGGAGGTAGTAGATTATACATCACAATCTTTCAAGTTTGACAGAAAAGACATACATCTTACAATATCAAAACCAATAATTGAATTGAACTAAATGTGAAACTAGACCTTCAAGGAACTTTATATCTGAGATGTTAAACCAAGATTTAAAAAAAAAATCTATTATTACCAATATTTTAGTGAGAGCAAAATATTTGAAAATTATTAATAAAGTAATTGGAGTTCACCTTGTTGACTATAGAGAGTCAAAAATAATGGGCCTTGTCAGGCATAGTGGCACACATCCATAATACTTGCTACACAGGAAGCAGAGTCAGGAGGATCACAAGTTTGAGGCCAGCCTGGGCAACATAGTGAGACCCTGTAGCAAAATAGAGTTAAAAAGCATTGGGGATATAGCTCAGTGGTAGAGAACTCTTCTAGCATGAGCAAGGCACTGGGTTCAATCCCCAGTACTGCAAAGACAGAGAGAGAGAGAGAGAGGGAGAGGGAGAAAGACAGAGATGGAAAGAAGGAGAAAGAGAGAGGGAGGGAGAGAGAGGTAGGAAAGAGATGGTTGAGGGCTAGAGTGGTGGCTCAGCAGTTATGGTGCTTGCCTGGCATGAGTGAGGACTTGGGTCCAAACCCCAGCACCATCTACACAGCAAGTGTTGGAGCAATGAAGTCCACAGGAAAAAGTAAATAAAATTGATTATCTCTTTCTCTCACTGTCCCTCTGAGAGAGAGAGAGAGATTGAATAGGAACCAGGGCTTTTCACCGGTCAATTCCACCCAATAAAAATGACCCAGAATATTCTCACCATTTGGCCAAACAGGTAAACCACTTTTGCACTCACACAGGTGGGAAGATGTCAGCAGCAGCTCCCCAAAAACTTACAAAAGGATATGAGTTTTGATAGACATGTCTATCTTATTGGCTGAGGCAAAAAAGTAAAAAATGAGAGAATGGGTTCCTTGAAAAACAGTAATAAAATCCTCATGTCAAGGAAGGATTAGACCAATAACCCTGAAGAAGACACATGCAAAAATCCTCAATATTAGCAATCGACATTCAAAAACACATTAAGAAGATTGTACAATGTGATCAAGTTGGTTTCATCCCAGGGATGCAAATTTGGTTAAACATATGCAACTCAATAAATATAATTCATCACATGAATAGAATTAAGGACAAAAAAATCACTAATCATCTCAACAAATGCATACAAAGCCCTTCAACAAAATTCAGCACCCTTTCTTTTAAAAAATACTGAAAAATTAGGGATAGCGGGAACTTACCTCAACATAATAAAGGCTATATATGATAAACCCAAAGAAAATATCATAGTGAATAGGAAGAAACTGAAAACATTTCATCTAAAATACAGAACAAGACAAGGATGTCTCCTCTCACCACTTTTATTTCAATATAGTTCTTGCAACTCTAGCCAAAGCAATCAGGCAACAAAAAAAAAAACAAAAACAAAAAAGGAAATTTTTAAGGTTTTGGATGTGACATATCAACCAAAAGCTCCTGTGTCACTGCAAAAGGTGAGATGATTAGATTATGAGAGCTGATCCATTTGATGGATTAATAATTTGAAAGTACTGGTGATCCTGGTATGGTGGATGTTGGGTTCACGTTTCCTGGAGATGAAAATGAAACCAAGGGACACCAAGGCAAGCGGAGCAGAGTTTATTTAAGAAAGGATAGAAAAAAAGGGACTTCTCCAGGAGAAGGGAGTCTCTACATCAAGAATTCAAAGAGGGGTCCAGCTCATCTTTCTTATAGTCATTAATCATGGCCTTCCTTCCCCCATGCCTGGAAGCAGGGCGCAGAAGCTCTGGTCTGATCTAGTGTTTTGTCCTGGGCACATGAGCATCTTCATCGCAGAGCGATGGCTGTGTCCAGAACACCTTTGTTAGCAGACGGACTTGTTAGAAGAGGGGAGGGGTGGGGGAAGGAGCAGGTTCTCTTTGTCCTCTTAGAAAAAATGACTGTCAGCCAATTTCCTCCTAAGGATCTGCCTACACTCACTGCCAAACTTTTCCCTCTGTCTCACTGGGTGAGAACTATAGGCAGACAGGGTGTGGCTGGAGGAAGTAGGTCACAAGGGGTGTGCCTTGGGGGTTTATATTTCCCTGGCTCCTCACTCTATCGCTGTCTGCTTCCTGGCCACTATCAGGTGAACAGCTTTCCTCTTCCTCATCCCTCTGCCATGATGCTCTGCCTCATCTCAGACCCAGAGCAATGGAGTCAGCTGACAATGGGCTGAACCTCTGAAACTGTGAGCCCAAATAAACCTTTCATCTTCTAAGTTGTTTTTATCAGGTATTTTGATCACAGCAACAAAAAGCTGACAAACATAGAAATGAAAGGGATACAAATAAGAAAAAAAAGAAGTTAAATTATCTATTTGCTGATAACATAATTCTGTATATAGAAGATCCCCCCCCCAAAAAAAAAACAAAAACAAAAATAAAACTCCACCAGAAGACTTCTGCAACTGATAATGCTATAATGCTGCAAAGTAGCAGGATATAAGATCAACATACAAAAATCATTAGCTTTACCATATTCCAATTATGAGTCTGATTAGAAAAAAAAATCAGGAAAACAATTCCATTCACAAAAAACAAAACAACAACAAAAAAATAAAAATAAAAAACCACACCTGGGGAATAAATCTAACCAAGGAGGTAAAATACCTCTACAGTGAAAATTATAGAACACTGAAAAAAGAAATTGAAGAAGACACTAGAACATGGAAAGACCTCTCATGTTCTTGGATAGGCAAAATTAATCTTGTCAAAATGGCCATATTACCAAAAGTGATGTACAGATTCAATGTGATCCCTATCAAAATACCAATGACATTTTCACAGAACTAGAAAAGACAATCCCAAAATTCACATGGAAGAGTTAAAAAACCCAGAATACACAAAGCAATCCTGAGTAAGAAAAGCAATTCAGGAGGCATTGCAACACCTGACCTCAAATTATACTACAGAACTATAGTAACAAAACCAGAATGGTATTGGTATAGAAACAGGCAGGTAGACCAATGCAACAGAGTGGAAGACACAGAGACAATGTAGATACAGACATCTGATCCTCAACAAAGACGCAGAAACTTATGGCAGAGAAAAGATAACTTTTTAAACAAATGGTCTTAGGAAAACTGGTTATCTATATATAGGAAAATGTAACTAGATCCCAGTCTCTCAACCTGCATGAAAGTCAACTCAAAATGAACAAAAGACCTAGGAATTAGACCAGAAACAACATAACTACTATAAGAAAGCATAGGCTCAACATTCCAACATATTGGAGCAGACCACCAATTTCTTTAATAACACTTCAAAACCTCAAGAAATAAAACCAAGTCAGTAAGTGGGATGGAGTCAGATTAGAAAGCTTCTGTGCCAGGTACGGTACCATAGGCCTATAATCCCACTGACTCGGGAGGTTGAGGCAGGATGATTTCAAGTCTGAGGCCAGCCTTAGGAACTTAGGGAGACCCTACCCTGTCTCAAAATACAAAATAAAAAAGAGGGGCTGGATCGTGGCTCAGCAGTTACAGTGCTTCCCTGGCATGCATGAGGCTGCAAACCCCAGCACCACATACACAACAGTGTCAGAACAACAGAAGTCACATGAAAAACTAAATAAAATTGATTCTCTCTCTCTCTCTCTCTCTCTCTCTCTCTCACACACACACACACACTGTCCTCTCTCTTTTAAAAAAAATTAAATTAAAATATATATAAAAAAAGACTGGGCATGTAGCTCAGTGGTAAAGCACCCCTAGGTTCAATCACCAGACCAAAAAAAGAAAAGAAAAAAAGTAAAGCTTCTGTTCAACAAAGGAAATGGTAATTAAGAATGTGTGAAGATAGTGCCAACAGAATGGGAGATAATTTTTGCCTGCTACTCTTCCAACAGGAGATTAATAAACATAAGAAATTAATAATTCAAAAAACTTAACACGAAAAATAAACTAACCAACCAACCAATAAATGGGCAAAAGATCTAAACAGACATTTCTCAAAAGAAGAAATACAAATGGCCAACAAATATATGAAAAAATGTTCAACAGCTTTAGCAATCAGAAAAATGCAAATCAAAACTACACTATTTCATCTCACTCTAGTTAGGATAATAAGCATTAAGAATACAAACTCCAGGGGTTGGAGCTGTGGCTCAGAGGTTTCAGCGCTTGCCTAGCAAGCACAAGGACCTAGGTTCAAACCCCAGCACTACGTACACAACTGAGTGTTGGAGAAACAAAGGCCATGTGAAAAACCAAATAAAGTTGTTTCTCTCTTTCTCTGTCTCTCTCACTATCCCTCTCTCTTTAAAAAAAAAAAAAAAAGAATACAAACTACAATGCTGGAGAGAAGGTGGGGGAAAGGTACTCTTATGCATCGTTGGTGGCATTGCAAATTAGTGCAACTACATTGGAGAGCAGCGTGGAGACTTCGAAAGACTAGGAATGAATCCATCATGTGACCCAGCTATCCCACTTCTTGGAGTTACTCAAAAGAACGAAAATTAGCAGACTACAGTGATACAACATAGCAGTGTTTATAGCAACACCAATCACAACAGTCAAGTTATAGAACCAGTTTAAGTGCCTGTCAAAAGACGAACGGATAAAGAAAATGTGTTATATATACACAATGGAGTTTTACTGTCACAAAGAAGAATGAGTTCTGTCATTTGCTAGTAAATGGATGGAACTGAAGAACAGCATGCTAAGTGAAATAAGCCAGACTCAGAAAGTCAAGGGTCGAATCTTTTTGTCTTGCGAAAGATAGAAAGAGGAGAAAACAAGAATAAAAGGGGGGCCAATCAAGTAAAAGAAGGGGAATCAAGAGGGAGAGAGGAAGGGTGATCCTAGGGAAGTACTGGGGAATGCAATCTACCAAATTACGCTATGTCCATGTATGGATATACGATACATCTCAATTATACATGTAATTATAACACACCTACTAAAAATAATAGAAGGGGGATCAGTAGAGTAGAGCAGGCGGAATAGGGAGAGCAGAGGCAGTAAAGGGAAGGTCCCGGGGAAATGAGATCGATCAAATTATGCTATGTGCACACATTACATGTGGCATAATGACTCCCACTGTTATGCATAACATACCAACAATGACATTCAGAAAATAAAATCTTAAAGGCAGCTGTTAAAAATTTCAAAACTCAGGGCTGGAGTGGTGGCTCAGAGGTTTCGGCACTTGCCTGGCAAGCACGAGGGCACTGTTCAAACCCCAGCACCACGTATACAACTGAGTGTTGGAGCAGTGAAGGCCATGTGAAAAACTCAATAAAGTTGTTTCTCTCTCTCTCTCTTTCTCTCTCACTGCCCCTCTCTCTTAAAAAAAGAAAAAATTTCAAAACTCAATAACTTTGCCATAAAAAAAACATTTTAAGAACCCCATTAGAGGGCTGGAGCAGTGGATCAGCAGTTACAGTGTTTGCCAGGCATGCTCGAGTATGCGGGTTTGTACACAACTAAGTGTCAGTGCAACGAAAGCCACCTGAAAAACTAAATAAAAATTGATTCTCTCTCTCTCTCTCTCTCTCTCACTGTCCCTCTCTCTTAAAAAAAAAAATCAGAAAATGCGATGAATTAAGCTGAGCACAGTGGCTACTTGTCAGGACAAGGCAGGGCAATTTCAAGGCCAGCCTAGGTAATTTAGACCCTGTCTCAAAATTAAAAATAAAAAGGGATGTAGCTCAACAGCAGAGTATCCCTGAGTTCCATCCTTAATGCTAAAAGGAGGGAGGGAGGAAGGAAGGGAGGGAGGGAGAAAGAAAAGAAAAGGAAGAAATGTGCTGGGAGAGTTATGAAGCCAATTGAAGGCTAGTGAAGGGGTCTTGAGTGTATTTTCCAGAATCAGCTCAGTTGTCACTTCTTCAGGGAACACTGCCTGGACAACCCCCACCCCCAAGATAGACAAAATGACTTAACATAAAACCCATAAGAACATGTATCTCTCTCTTAGCATCTTTTTTTTTTTTTAAGAGAGAGTGAGAGATTGAAAGAGAGACTCAATCTTTATTTAGTTTTTCATGTGGCTTTCGTTGCTCTGACACTTTGCTGTGTACGTGGTGCTGGGGTTCAAACCCACGTCCTCATGCATGCCAGGCAAGCACCATAACCTCTGAGCCACTGCTCCAGCCTCGCCTCTTGACATTTAAAACCATGAATTTATGCTTATTGGTTTAATCTCCATCTCCTCTTACAGATTCCATAATATCCAAAATACCATACATTTTTGTTACATTTATATTTGTAGTGCAAAGTAGAATTCCTGGTGTAGGTAGTCAGTATTTGTTGAGTGAATGCGTGAATAAATGAGAAGGAAAGACATATTGGGCTTGATTAGAAAGATTTGCTATTATAGATGTATTATGTCTTGTAAATTAATCTATACATAGAATATAATAATAAATACCAACAGCATTGTTTTTTCAAACTTGACCAAGTTTTTCTTAGAATTTATCTAGATTTTGGAGATGAATGGTAGTAATGTTTGTACAACAGTGAGAATATACTTAATACCACCAAACTGTGATTAAAATGAATAAAAATCTGACTGATAAAATTTGTTTAGAAATATGAAAATATTCCAAAAACACTTTTAAAATAGCATTTGGCAGGGTGTAGGGATGCATTTCTGTAATCCCAGTGACTTGGGACGGTAAGGCAGGAACATTCCAAGTTTGAGCCAGCTCAGTGACTTAGTGAGGTCCTAAGCAACTGAGTGAGATCCTGTCTCAAAATAAAAAATAAAAAGGGCTGGGGATGTGGCTCAGTGGTAGATGGCTCCTGTATTCAACCCTCAGTACAAAAAAAAAAAAAAAAGTGAATTCCCTCCCACTCTGTCTCTCCACTTCTCTTCCCAATGACCATCACTATAACCAGTTTCTTAGATATCACTCCAGAGATATTCTAGGTGTACACACACACACACACATTATAGAATGAATGTAGAGACATATACATGTAGAGACATATCTGGTTTTGATCACCAAGTTGGAGCATACATTTCTTTCCTTTTCTTTTTTTCTTAGAAATACTTTGGAATTAGAAAAACAAAAAAACAACAACAAAAACAAGAAATACTTTGGAATTAAATCTGTGTAAGTATATATAGAGTTGTCCCCTTTTTTGTTGTTATTAGTTACTCAAAGTACTTCTTTAGAATACTATACATACAATGTTATATATGTGCAATGTTATATATATGCATATATTACATATAAGTGTATCATAAAATATGATAAATATATATTTATATGATATTATATATTTATAGAAATAAGTATTATAGAGAAAGGGATTGCATGCAAAGAGCTCTCACAAATCAGTAAGACTAACAAGCCTAAGGAAAAATTAACAAAGATATAAATATATCGAGCAAAGAAAAAAAAGACATTTGGAAAAATGCTTAAACTTATAAATAAATGTAAAACAAAACAATTAAAATAATTTTTAGAATGAAGCTTTTGTTTGCAGGATTTTTTTGGAGCGGGACAGAGAGTGAAATAGAAAATCGATTTTTATTTAATTTTTCATGTGGCTTTCATTTTTAAAATTGAGTTATTGTATAATCATAAATGCACATAAAATAACAATATGATGTGCCTATATTTTTAAACCAGAATTATCCTCTAGATCATGTGGCTTTCATTGCTTGGACGCTTCATTGTGTATGTGGTGCTGGGGTTCAAACCCAGGTCTTCATGCATGCCAGGCAAGCACTCTAACCACTGACCTGTCACTCCAACCCCAAAGCATTTTTCATTCAGAATGAAAAAAAATAGGAAAATTGAATAGCATCCAGCCAAAGCTGGTGGTAATTCAGGAAACAGGTCCTGTCATATACTATAGGGACAATGTAAATTGATACAAAGTATCTAGAGGGCAACTTGACAATATCTAGCAATATTAAAAACATCCATAAAAGTTCTGACAGATTGCTTCCATTTCCCATAAACACATAAAATGTATTTACAATGATGGTCACTGAATGCCTCTGATTTTCACTTCTTTTTCCAGTATTGGGGATTCAATGTAGGGCAAAACTCCAGTTGAGTCAGCTAATTTTAATTTACTTTGAGACAGGGTCTCACTAAATTGCCCAGGCTGTCCTCAAACTTGCAATCCTCCTGCCTTAGCATCTTGAGTGGCTGAGATTACAGAAATGTGGTACCATGCCCAGCACATTGTAGTATTTATTTATTGATTTATTTACTTTTAAAGGGAGAAAGAGAATCAATTTTATTCACTTTTTCATATGGTTTTTGTTTCTTTGACACTTAGTCATCTTTGTGGTGCTGGGGTTTGAACCCAGCACTTGTGTGCCAGGCAAGCGCTCTACCACTGAGCCACCACTCCAGCTCTGACATTATAAGTTTTAAAAATAACAATATCCTAAATGCATAAATAGACTGCTAGCTAAATCATGGTATAAGAATCAAATAATATGCAGCCATTAAAACTACACAGACCTTTCAGGTACATTTCTAAATGAAGAAAACTACATAATCATATATGTAACTCATTTTTACTTAAATTAACTTTATTTATTTATTTATTTATTTTTTTTTTTTTTTTTGTGGATATAAACTTTGTTATTGAGGGGAAAAACCAGATCATGGATATCCACCTTGAATTTTACCTTTTGCATTTTCCCCCAGAAGAGCTCATGCTTTGAATGGATAGTTTGTGGAGGAATGACATCGGCTTAAATTAACTTTAAAAAGGATATGTAAGTCAGCATATACATTTTTTAAAAGTCTACAGAAAAACTGGGTAACAATAGTAGTTTCCTCTAAGGTGTGAAATTATTTCACTGAAAGTAGAAGGAGATTTTTTACTTTTCCTTTTTTACCTCTTAGTTCTGTTTCAAATTTTTATTTAAACGAGCAAATTTTATTAGTTTATGATAAAATTTTAAAAACATTAACACAACTGAGCATGGTGGCACATACCTATAATCCCAGCTACTTAGGAGGATCTCTAGTTCAAGGACAGTGTGGACACCTTAGTGAGATCCTGTCTCAAAACAAGATAAAGATATTGGGGATGTAGCTCAGGAGTGGAGAAACCCAGGTTCAATACCCAATACTGCTAAATAAATAAATAAATCATCAAAATAGCCACATAAAACAGTTACATTAAAATATCATGGGGTTGGGGAAGTAGCTCAGTGGTAAAGTACCTGCCTAGCTTGCATAAGACCCTGGGTTCTGTCCTCAACACTGCAAAAAAGTCATTTACCAAATAATAAATCATTCCTGAAATACCCTTTTAGGAGAATTAGCCTCCAACTTGCAGACCAGGGTCTAAAGACTTCCTGTTCCAGATATTGATTGTGAAGGAGATTAGACTCTCCGTTGTCAAAGGAAGATTAAAGTTAATTACAAAATCATGAAGTGTTTATGTATAAATTTAAAAGCATTTTCATCAAAAAGGACTTTGTTTTTAATGCTGAACTAATTAAAATAAATTAATCAAATACTTTCAAATCTTAACCTACTGGTTGGTTTTAACTAGTATGTAATCAACTCAATATATTGAGGAGATGAGTTATTGTACAATCATAAATGAATATAAAGTAGCAATATGATATGCATTTGTTCTTAGAGCAGAATTAGCCCCAGTCTCTTGATTCTTCTATATTTTGCCCCAACAAGTGCTATAAATGCTTAGATTGTGTATTATTTGGATTCTCAGGAAGGGAAAGTGTGTTACAGTGTTGATTGTCTCTCTAGATCCCTCCCTATCCTCTCTCCCATCTCCTCCCCTCTCTCCTCCTCCATATCTATGGTTCCCCTAGATTAAGTGTTGCTACGCTTTTGCTGAGCCTAATACATGAGTTTGACAACCTTTCACCCAATCCTGGGTTTCGCTCTAGCCTCCACAAACGAGAGAAAACATTCAACCCTTGTAACTCAGTGTAGTTTAATGGTTAGAAAATATTAAAATTTTACAACTTACTCCTGGTTAATTTTAGGACTTCTCTATCAATTTTGGTGAATGCTACTTCCTAATTTTTACAAATGTTCAACACAGTGTTTTGAATAACTACAAAGAAATGGAGAATGGGTGGGGGCAGGGGGATAACTACTGTTCCTCTTTGTGCTTATTACTAATCTTTCAAAATCCAAATGTAGTATATTTTATTGAGACAACTCTTCATAATATTGAGATTCCTATTCTACAAATACCATATACAGAAATAGAACAGAATCTTTTTTTCCCCCAGGGCTGAGGACCGAACTAGGGGCCTTGCGCATGCTAGGTAAGCGCTCTGCCACTGAGCTAAATCCCCAACCCCAAACAGAATCTTTTTAAGACATGTCTATCAACAGAATTTGTATAGAACACTTATTTGTGAAATATTTATATAATGAGAGCTTTTAAAAAGGTGAAACATGCAGGTTCATGTCCATCAATAATGCTAATGACACATTGGGAGGTATATAATATTGAAAATTATAATCAAAGCATTACTTATGCAGTCTTTTGAGCAGGAAAAATTGTGGAAGCCTGACAACAAAAGTTAATTTCCAATCTGATAATTATATATTTTAGGTTGAGTTTGAACTGGTAGTTAATAATTAACAATTTACCCTCTTGTTACTGCTTTGTTTTAGACCCGGAAAAACATCCCTTACCTCTGCTGACTGAGCAGATGAGATTCCACTGGAGTCTTAAATTCCAATAAGATAAGAGCGTTGGGGCTGGATCGGTGCCTTGGTGGTTACGGTGCTAGCCCGGCACGGGTTCAAACCCCAGCAACCCACGTACACAACTAAGTGTCAGAGCAACTAAAGCCATGTGAAAAACTCAATAAAAATTGATTCTCTCTCTCTCTCTCTCTCTCACTGTCCTTCTCTCTTTAAAAAAATATAAAAAAAATTAAAAAGAGCATTTTTGTTTTCAAACTGTTTTACTTTTGTAATTATTATCTTACTAGTGTGTTTTTTTTCCACTACAGAAATGAGTTGTCCTCCCTCTTCCCCAAAATGGTTTTCAAGTCAAACAGGTCAAGTTCAGAACTTTAAGGAAAGTATGCACAGCAGAAAAGGAAGTGCTTGTTGCCAATCTGGATAAATTGAGATGGAAGTCACAAATTTCAGTTGGTCCAATTTGCTTTAGAAGAACTTGAAATTATTAAATATATGTCACTGAAGGCACTTGACGCAGGTTTTTGTTTTGCTTGCAGCACTGGGGATGGAACCCAGGGCCTAACACATGCTGCGCAACCACTTTTGCCACTGAGCCTCACCCTCAGCACCCTCCATCCCCTCCCACTCCCACACTGGAAACAATTCAGTGTTACTTCCTGATTCTGCAAAAACCAGCCAAGAGCTTTGCTAGGAAAATGCTCTACCACTGAGCTACACCCACAGTCCTTGTTTATTTTTATTTTGAGGTAAGGTCTCACTAAGTTGCCTAGGCTGGCCTGGAACTTTCTTTTCCTAGGCAAGAACACTCCCCAGGAAGCCTGAGGCCCTGGATTAATCCCCAGTACCAATAAGTAAGTGAGAAAGTAAGTAAAAAAATAAACAAATGTCAATATGTTGAAGTCATGAATTTAAAAGCTCAGTGGTTCATGCCGCAGTTCAGGAGGCTGAAGCAGGAGGATAACAAGTTCAAGGCGCTAAGCAACTTAGTGAGACTCTGTCTCAAAATAAAAATAAAAAGTGCTGGGAATGTGGTTCAGTGGTTGAGCACTGCTGGTTTCAATTCCTGGTGGAAAAAAACATTTAATCATAAACACCATTAAATATTTCAAGATTAATATAGTAAATACAAAACAAAATTTAGAAGAGAAACAAAGATGTCATTAATCCTGTGATTTTTATCATAAAGAAAATGTTGATTACTAAAAGGCATCTTGGATTTTTTATTTATAAAACAAAACAAAACAAAACACTGATGATCAAAGTTCTTGGCCACTTAGACCAACAGCGTAACCCTACCCTGAATGTAGGGTTTTGTCTTAGACCTTCTTGCCTTGTACATGCAGATGGCAAATGCAAACCTGCCACTTCCAGCTCCATGCACATAAGCACAGACTGACCAGGGGAAATAATTAGGACAAAACCCCAATGGGTGGGTGGGGGCGCAGTTACAGGGCTTGCCTGGCATGCATAAGGATCAGGTTTGAACCTCAGCACCACATACACATAAGTGTCAGAGCAATGAGAACCAGGTGAAAAACTACATAAAATTGATTCTCTCTCACATTCTCTCATTGCCCCTCTTAAAAAAAAAAAAAAGCAAGAGGGCCTTTGGTAGTCAGCACAGTGCAGGTTCAGCCATGTGAATTTTATGGCATATAAATATTGGCTAGACAGTCGCTTTCCTGAGACTAGGTTGATATCCTATAAAGAAGCTAGATATTCAGGTAAAGCAAATAATCAGAAGGCTGAAAGGTAGGACAAAAGAAGGGATCTTTTATGAAGGGTATGATTTGGAAGCATGGTATCACAGTCCTGTAAGAGCCCCAATGCGTACATTCCAAGACCTCAGGATGCAGAAGCCTGGGATACCAAACCTTATATATACTATTTCATTCTCACCATAGATTTCAGCAATGTCATATGTGATTTCCCCCTTATTAGGTTAAGAAATTTTACCTTTTCATATAAAAGAAGCCCTTCACAGCTTCTCTTTGGCATATCTGCATTGTTCTTGTGGGTTGGGACCATTATTAAGTAAAATAAGAGTTGAACGCAAGCATAGCAATAACATAAAAATCAAGCAGATGACAAGATGGGCTACTAAGTTACTAACTGGTAGGTAGCTTATGCAGCTTGGATCCACTGATCAAAGGGATGATTCATGTTCTGGGAGGGGTGGAGTGGATGACAAAGGATTTACCACACTATGCAGAACAGCACACAATTTAAAATTTATGAATTGATAGAACTTTCCATTTACAATTTTTGGACCATGGAAAACTGAAATCTCAGAGAGTAAAACTGCACGTAAGGGGGATTATTGTAATTGAGCAGTATAATAGATATACAAATAAACTTACAAAAAAGGGAAGATTTATTGCAAGGGCAGATGTTTCGAAAGGGCAGCCATCAAAAATTCGATAGAGTAGTGTGTTCCTCATAGTGGGTTCCATGATGTGCTAGAAATTGGCTTTGAGTGCCTGAGACTTTAGTGTTCAAGCCATGGAGAGTTAGGAGAGGAGGTCCTCTGATTTGTGGGGATTACACACTTTTAAAGGAATTCTTAGGCCCCCCAATGTGAAAAAATTATCTTTTCTCCAGCTCAGAACTTTTAAAATAGATTACAGTTGGCCAGGCTCACCCACAATACCCTTAAAGATCTTTAGTCCATATTGGAACACACACACGAGAGACTTTTAAATTCATTCTAACCACTTGAAAGGGTTTGGTTTTAGATTATCTAGGTCAAGCTGACCACGTGAATTAGTAACTTAATAACTATGTGGTTTATATAATGAAAAAATGCTGTTACAATACATAACTTGCATGTGTATCTGAATGACCTGGTGGGTTTGTTAACCAAATTGTTGGGACTTGGACCCCAAGTTTTTGATTCAGTAAGTCTGGCACAGGACCCAAGAGGCTGCATTCCTCGTAAATCCCCAAAGAATGATGATGCAGGGAATTGCACATTGAGGATCACTGTTCCAGCCAGGTTAATTCCCTTGACATGATTTTCAATATTTTCTCTTTGTTGTTTGATAAGTGTGAGATAAAAGCTAGATCAAAGGCACTAGAATTTATTAAGATCAGGTGCTATAGCATTATGGCAGATATTGTTTGCTTTAGGTTTTACTTTCCTCTTGATATCTAATTTTAGATTTAGTTATGATGTGTAATGTCTACCAATTTTATCAATCTATAAATCTCGGAAATATACTTACTGCCTCATTCTCTAATCCCCACCCCCCTGCTTAACCCATTACAATCTAGAAGTGGAATTGCAGAGTCTTATGACAACTATGTTTGCATTTGAGGAATTGTCAAATTGCTTTCCAAGATTATTGTACCATTTTATAGTCCCACCACCAATTCACTGGGGTTCCAATTTCTCCAATCCCCACCAACACTTGTTATTATCCATCTTTTCTTTTTGTAGGGTGTACCAGGGATTAAATCCAGTGGCACATAACCATTGAGCCACATCCCCAGCCCTTTTTATTGAGACAGGGTCTCACTAAGTCACTTAGGGCCTCACTAAATTGCTGAGGCTGGCTTTGAACTAGTGATCCTCCTGTCTCATCCCCCCGAGTTGCTGGGATTACAGGTGTGTGCCACCACACCCAGCTCCAACTTTTTTTTATTATACTCAAATTAGTGGGTGTGAAACAGTTCACTGGTGACAAATAATGTTGAATATCTTTTCATAGGGCATTTGATTATCTATTTTGGAGAAGTGTCATTCAAGTCCTTTGCTTATTTATTAAATCTTATTTTTAAAAATTATGAATTGTGGGGCTGGAGTGTGGGCTCAGAGGTTACGGCATTTGACCTGCATGCGAAAGTACACAGGTTCAAACCCCAGCACCCATGTATACAACTAAGTGTCCAAGCAACGAAAGCCATGTGAAAAACTCAATAAAAATTGATTCTCTCTGTCTTTCTGTCTCTCTCTTTCTCTCACTGTCCTTCTCTCTTAAAAAAAAATTGTGAGGGGCTGGAGTGGTGGCTCTGTGGTTACGGGGCTTGCCTGGCATGCGCAAGTACATGGGTTCAAACCCCAGCACCCACGTAGACAACTAAGTGTCAGAGCAACGAAAGCCATGTGAAAAACTCAATAAAAATTGATTCTCTCTCTGAAAAAACAATTGTGAATTGTAAGAGTTCTTTACATATTCTGGTTACCAGACCCATTATTAGATATACAATTGGCAAATATTTTCCTCCTTCTGTTGATTACCCTCTCTTTTTTTCCTGTTTACTTAAAAGTAAACCTCTTTTAATTTATTTTTATTAGTACTTTATAGTTGTACATAATGATGACATTTGTTATCACATATTCCTAGATGCACACGTTACTACAATATAATTTGGTCAATATCCCGCCCCTGGCACCCCTACACCTCTCTCCCCCTGTCCCCTGATCCCTTGCCTCTCTTCTGAGTCCTATATTTAAAAAAAAAAACAAAAAACCCATGGTATAATTCTTATATCTACGAAGAACATTTTTATGTACATGACTGTATTATATACAGTGACATACTTATAAATGCTTGTAATGTACCTTGCTTTATCTCAGTTCCAAAATTTCCCTTTCTCCTCCCTTCCTGTCATCCCTAGTTATTCTTTGATATATATTGACAATAGGATTAAACATTTAAATTTTTGTAAAGGCATGCAGTACAGCTTGTTCAAATATCTTATGCAGTATCTTGCAACTGTGTGTCATAAATATTAACAAATTGCACTTTTGTTCTATGGATCTAATCCATGAGTTTATCTACCTTCCCCCGAAGCCTGGATTTAGCTCCAGCCCCCACAAATGAGGAAAAACATTTGGCCCTTGACTCTCTGGGTTTGGCTAACTTTGCTCAGCATGATTTCTTCCAATGTCATCCATTTACCTTTAATGGATGCAATATCATTGTTTCTAATACCTGAGTAAAACTCCATTATACATACACACACACACACACACACACACACACATATATATATACACACATATACCAAAGATTTTGGATCCATTCATCCAATGAGGGGCATCTAGGTTGGTTCTATAATTTAGCAATTGTAAATTCAGCTGCTATGAACATAGATTTTTCTGTGTCACTATAATGTGCTGATTCTAACTCCTCTGGAAAAATACCCAGAAGAAGGATAGTTGGATTGTATGGTGGATCCAACCCTAATATTTTGAGAAGTCTCCACATTCCTTTCCAGTTTGCAATTCCACCAACAGTGAACTATCTCCCCACAACCCCTCCAGCATTTCTTATTAATTGTATTCTTCAATGTTGCCAGTCTGACTAGAGTGAGGTGAAATCTTAAGGTAGTTTTGATTTGCATTTCTCTGATTCTCAGTGATTTAGAGCACTTTCTCATGTGTTCATTGACTTGCTCAATATCCTCTGTTGAGAAGTTTCTGTTTAGCTCTCTGGCCCATTTATTGATTAGATTGTTTGTGTTTTTGTTATTGAATTTTTCAGTTCTTTGTAAATTTTGACTACTAGTCCCTGTCAGAGGGATCACAGGCCATGATTCTCTCCTATTTTGTAAGATGTCTCTTGACTATTTCCTTGGCTATACAGAAACCTTTTAGTTTAATGGTATCCCACTCATTGATTTTTGACTGTAATTCTTTCACTGTAGGAGTCTTGTTGAGAAAGTAATTGCCAACTCCCATATGCTGGAGTGTTGGTTCTAATTTTTGTTCTAGCAGTTGTATGGTAGCTGCTTTAATTTCTAATTCCTTGATCCATTTAGATTTAATTTTTATGCAAGGTGAGAGATAAGGATCTAATTTCAACTTTCTGCAAGTGGCTGTCCAGTTTGTCCAACACCATTTGTGGAATAGGCTGACTCTCCTCCATGTTATATTTTGACCTCCTTTATCAAAGATCCAATGTTTAAAGATTTGTGGGTTTGTCTCAGAGTCTTCTATTCTATTCCATTGGTCTTCATTCCTATTTTGAAACCAGTACCATGCTGTTTTTAATACTACAGCTTTATAGTATAATTTTAGATCTCATATTGCAAAACCACCTGTTTTCATCTTTCTTGCTTAGTAATGTTCTGGCTATGCTGGGTTTCTTGTTATTCCAAATGAATTTGAGAATTACTTTTTCTATATCTGTAAAGAATAATATTGGAATCTTGATGGGGATTGCACTGAATCTGTATAGTGCTTTTGGCAGAATGACCATTTTAATTATATTAATTCTGCCTAATCAAGAGCATGGAACATTTTTCCATCTTCTCAGGTCTTCTGTAATTTCTGTTTTCAGTGTTTGATAATTTTCCTTGTAAAGATCTTTTACTTCTCTTGTTATATTAATTCCCAAGTATTTTCTTCTTTTAGAGGATATTGTGAATGGGACCAATTTCCTGATTTCTTTTTCTGCCCTAATATTGCTAGTGTATATGAAAGCTATTGATTTATGGGTGTTGATTTGTAGCCTGCTACTTTGCCAAATCTGTGTACTAGCTTTACCAGTTTTCGAGTGCAGTTTGTTGGCTCTTCCAGATATAGGATCATGTTATCAGCAAAAAAGGATAGTTTGACTTCCTCCCTTTGTATTCTTATCCCTTTGATTTCTTCCTCTTGCCTGATTGCTCCAGTTAGGGTCTCGAGGTCTATATTGAATAAAAGTGGTGAGAGGGGGCAGCCTTGTCTTATTCCCGAGTTTAATGGAAATGCTTTCAACTTTTCTCCATTTAGTATTATATTTGCTGAGGGTTTGGAATATACGAACTTCACAAAGTTAAGTTCCTTTGCTCCCTATTTTCTCTAGTGTTTTGGTCATAAATGGGTGTTGGATTTATCGAAGAGTTTTCTGTGTCTATTGAGATGATCATAAGGTTTTTATCCTTACTTCTGTTTAAGTGATGAATCACATTTACTGATTTGCATTTGTTGAACCAGAATTGCACAACTGGAATGAAGCCCACTTGATCATGATGAATTATATTCTTGATGTGTTTTTGAATGTAGTTTGCAAGAATTTTATTAAGGATTTTTGTGTCGATGTTCATCAGGGATATTGGTCTGTAGTTTTCTTTTTTTAATGTGTCTTTGTTGGGTTTTGGTATCAACTTTATTTTTTCATCTCGGTCTGTTTTTCTGACACTCCAGAATAACCTCATCTTTCCTAACAACTTCTGAAATACAAACAAAATTCTTTGTGCAATAAGCACTGTTGCAGTCTAGAAATGTTCTAATAGTACAAG
>PVKS010010940.1:0-58379 GCA_004027875.1 Aplodontia rufa
ATGTATGGCACAATTTTATATTCTTTGCACTGTGGAAACTGCAGACTGCTTCCTCCTGGCAGCAATGGCCTATGACCGCTATGTGGCCATATGCAGCCCACTGCAGTACCACACCATGATGTCAAAGAAGCTCTGTGTTCAGATGACCACAGGGGCCTTCGTAGCTGGGAACCTGCACTCCATGATTCATGTAGGGCTATTGTGTAGGCTAGCTTTTTGTGGGTCTAATCACATCAATCACTTTTACTGTGATATCCTTCCTTTGTACAGACTCTCTTGTGTTGACCCTTACATCAATGAACTTGTGCTATTTATCTTCGCAGGCTCAATTCAAGTCTTCACAATAGGTAGTGTCTTAATTTCTTATATCTACATTGTTTTTACAATTTTCAGAATGAAATCTAAGGAGGGAAGGGTCAAAGCCTTTTCCACCTGTGCCTCACATTTTTTGTCTGTATCACTATTCTATGGATCTCTTTTCTTCATGTATATTAGACCAAATTTGCTTGAAGAAGGAGATAGAGATATCCATGCTGCTCTTTTGTTTACAGTAGTCGTTCCCTTACTAAATCCTTTCATTTACAGTCTGAGAAATAAGGAAGTAAAAAGTGCCTTGCAAAAATTTCTGACAAAAATAAGAATCTTTAGAAAGTTTAAGTAACCTCTACTTGATTTACATGCATCAAAACCTTCCACATGAAGTCACACAGAGAAAATGTATAAATTTTATGCAAGCTATTAATGCACCATTACACATTTCAATGCAATATGTAAAGGGGAAGATGTATTAAAAAGAGTAACCTGTGCTCAATCTCAACACAAAGTAATGAAAATTAAAATCAGACCTTGAAGTCACTCAAGTAACAAGTTAAGATGTTACCAAGCTCAGTATCTGTCAGAGTCCAGGATGATGGAAACTCAAGAGAATAGCAAAGCTCACAGTTAGAAATATAAAGGGCAATTTCATAAATATTTATAACCATCCCACTTCAAGAGCTTATGGAATGAGCTTTCCAGGTAAGCTGAGAGGGTGTAAGGTCCTCTGAAACTTCAACCAATGAAATCACTTCAAATTATGAGCATCAAAATTATGGCAAGTGAGTTTTGAGAAAGCAGTTTTAATAACATTTAGAGAATATTAATGTAGCTAGGATAGAAGTAGAGAGGAAATGAAAGGTTGATATTATATCTCCAGATTGAAATTACTGTGGGGTTAAATGATTAAACACGAATGCCCATCTTCAAGAGAAGCTACCTTTAAAGAGTTTTCTTATTTCCATGTGTATGTAAATTTACTTGAAGAAGGAGATAAAGATATTCCTGCTGGTATTTTGTTTACAATAGTAGTTCCAGTATTAAATCCTTTTATTTACAGCCTCAGGAATGCAGAAGTAATAAGTGTCTTGAGAAAAATTCTGAAAAAAAATAAGCTTGAGAAAGTTTGAAGCAAATGGGATCACAACAGATTAATGTTATAAATGAAGCCATAACTTCCAAGTGAAATGGAACAGAAAATATGCACAAATGGTAGACAGATAATTAAAATACATCATAATGCAGTCAAACTGGGAAGCAAAATGTAAAGTGTGAAAATACACAGAAAGCAATAACTGCTAAATCTTAGGAAAATAAAAATCAAAGCAATCTTTGAACTTACTTAAGAAACAACTTAAGATAATGCCAGTCTCTTGGACTCTGTCAGCTTCAGTGACTATCTGTACCCAAAAGCCAGAACCAAAACTAACAATAGCACTTTGGGGGAACATTATTTAATTAGGTTTACATGTAGTGAGGAAATAAAAGTATCAAGTAAAATTGAAGTATAATTCAAAATTGAAGTCATGGAGTTAAATGCTTAAACACAGAATGCCATTCTTCAAGAGAAGATAACTTTAGTTTTATCTACTCCCATGTGTGTGTGCACACACATGTACATATACCTCTATATATTCCTATATATGTATATGTATGTTAAATACACACACATATGATGCATAAAGTTCTAGACAGTCAAACTTCAGGTAACATTTAAAGAGCTTCTTTGTTAGTAACTTAGACTGAAACTTCTCTGTGCCTCTTCCTGAAAGGTGAGGAAAAGGCATACTATATAGAAATGAAGAAGAGTATTCTTGTTGATTTGTGGAAAGGACTTATTTAAATAGTATTTTTTTCCTTCTCATCATTGTGAAACCTAATTATAGCATGTGAATAGGACTGAATGGTCTTAATGTGACATCATAAAACAATTACTTTCCAATTATTTATTCACCATGTATAGATGAATCAGTTATCAAAACATCAGTCCATTGCCAAGATTTTCATTACAACTTTTGGGGACAAACAAGACCTACATGCAGCACAATTTACTATTGCTAAGCTATGGAAACAACCCAGGTGTCCCTCACTGGAAGAATGGATCCAAAAACTGTGGTACATTTATACCATGGAATTTTACACAGCAATTAGAAACAATAATCTTGCAGCCTTTGAAGGTAAATGGATGGCTATGGAAGAGATCATGCTGAGTAAAATCAGCTTAACCCAGAGAACTAAGGGTCGATTGTCTCCACTCATCTGTGGAGGTGGGGACTAGACCCTGGATGTGAGAAAGTTGGTCTATTATCATGTGTTAAATCCAGATAAGATGTAATGTTTTACAACCTAATACTTTTGTTAGAGATATAGTGGGAAGTGGAAGGGCGGGATAAGGGAGGGTAATTGGGGGGGCACTCCTGGGGGTAATTGCAATATCCAGAATATATACACATTTTATATTATTTTGTTAAAAACTTGTATGGTTGTTCAAAAATAAAAAATTATTTTAAAAAAGTGAAAAAAAAAACTTATATGGAATAAAACAAAAACTCACCCTCCCATCTCATCTCTCTTTTTTTATTTTTTAAAGAGAGAGGGACAGTTGGAGAGAGAGAGAAACAATATTTATTTAGTTTTTCATGTGGCTTTTGTTGCTCAGACACTTTGTTGTGTACATGATGTGGGGTTTGAACTCGTGTACTCATACATGCCAGGCAAGTGCCTTAACTGCCAAGCCATCGCTCCAGCCCTCATTTCCTCTCTTGATGCTTGGAAGTCACACCTAAATTTCCAGAAGACAACTTTCAGGTTGATGCAGTGCCCCAGGCTTGCCACCCACCAGGGGCTGGTTTCACAGAGAAAATCAACATGTTGAGACTTTTGAGATAAAGCAATGGGAAAGAAGAAACGCTTCCAATTCCCAAATTCATAAGTGGAAAAAAAATAGCAACCTAGCTTCTCTTTGTAAACTCCAGAAAGCTTAGTGCAGCTCATTCCAGTTACATGCAGAGATATCAAAATTTCCTTGGTTGATTCAAATTAAATCCATCAATTTAGAATTTTTCTCTGTCCTTTCCTCTCTGTCCTTTTGTGGTTACCTGTGAGTGTAAATCCTTGCCTTATACCATGGCATTTGGTGCATGTGTCATGTTGCAGATGAACTCTGTCCAAGCTGTAGCCCTCTGAGATGTTGGATCCTAGTTGATCCTCTGGTTATCTCTTCGTGCCTCTGTTGCTTTGGGTATCCCCATCCATAACTAGTCCCCAGGCTGCACTGATTTTCAATTTAAAAGTCTGCTTTCAATTTTAAAAGTCTGCTTGTCCAAGTTCCCAAGGTGTAAGTGCTGGTTTGGTCTCTGGCTGGTTGTCCTCTAATTTCGAAGTAAATTCTCCTGACCTCTTTTCTAAGTCCTGAAAAAATTGAAAGACATTGTTTTTGCGCTTCTGATGCCACATAATGACACTACAACACTGTGCTTTATTGTTTTTGTGGTTCTCCACAGAAGGTACTGTTTGTACAGATATTCCTCCCAATTCCCTGGGTATTGTCACTTCTGTTCCATTCTCAAGAGAAACCTGGGGATTTAAGTCACAGATCCACATCTCTGTGAACACCAACTCTTCCTCTTCCAATAGAACTCTTCTTCCATTTGTCTGAAGGCAATGAATTCTTATTTCTAAGATGATTCCTAGCTTTTACATAATTAGAAATGCTTCCTTAAACAGCTGCTGTCTGAAATGATAGGAAAGGTTATTGGGGAAAATAGAGTTACTATGTATAGGAAGAAAGAAACCTTATCAAATGAATAATTTGAAAAATCTTGATATTTTGTAGAAGTAGAGAAAAAAGAAATTTTGTATAGAACTTTATTTTCTCTTAAACAAAATTTGGTAATAATTATGCTATCTCATATTTAACCAAACACTAGTTATAATCACAAATGTACAGAAATTTTAAAAAGAATAAATCAAGTATAAAGTGTTTTCCTTGTTACTACTTTCAAAAGAATAAAGTATGATATTTGGCAAAATTTTCATTAAACTTCTAATTTCATTTTTACATTACCATTATAATAGTAATTGTAATAATTTTGCAAAAATATCCAAAGTGGGGATTGGAGTAGTGGCTCAGCTGTTTCAGCACTTGCTTCTCAGGCAGGCACAGGGATGTGAGTTCAAACCCCAGCACCACATACACAATAAAGTGTCAGAGCAGTGAAAGCCAAATGAAAAAAACTAAATAAAAATTGATTCTCTCTCTCTCTCTGTCTACCCCATCCCCCTCTCTCTCTATTTGTCAACTGGGCTATACATTTTGTTCAAGTCCTTCATACTATTAAATTTTAATTCTTCAGTTTAATATGATAATCCTTAGCTTATAATTTAACTTGTCTAAATGGACTATATCTGGACAGTGTGCAGGGCAGGAAAAAAGAACATGTATTTAATATGAAATTGTACTTATATGTGAGATATTAAAGATTCCATTACATCCCTATATGTGCCAGCCTTTTATGTCTTACAAAATTTTTAAATTGATATTATTCTGAATTATTTCTATCAGGATGAAGTTAGCATTGATTCCTTTGTTTAAATAAATGTTAACTAAATAAATGTATATTTTTTTCTATTTATTTGTCAAAATGATGGATTTATTAGTGAATTAGTTTTATTCATTTCTTCAAAGAGTATTTATCAAATTGCTTGCAGCTCCAGAAATAATGAGAGACAAGAAGACTTATGCCTGTAGTTATTCCATGTAGTAGCTAGATGTATTCCAAAAGGCTTCATGTACATAAACTTAATAGATACATTCTTGCTTGCATCTGCTATAGTTCATGAGTCACAAGTAGAAGAGGTCATATTTTCCTGCAAACATTTACATTGTACTACTATCTCAAAAATTTATTCATGCTCCATAGTCCTTGGTAGTTAGCAAAGAGACAACATTTAAACCTCAGAGGACTAATTTTACAGATGATTTTTAAATACTTGCTAAAATCTTATGACTCTATAAATACCAAGATAATGTCCTTAAGGAAATATTTACTGATTAACTACTCAAACCATTAAAAATCAGGCACACATACTACAGTTCACAACAGTTCACACATAAACATATCTATCTGATTTCTGTTCTCTAACCAAGTACTGGCAAAGGTCTGGCAAAGGTTAGACCCACTTTACATCTTCAAAGTTTCCCTCTTGGAATAAGCCTCTGGTTTGCACTGCTGTTTTACAATCTGTACTGATTATGATGCTGAGTTGGAGGGTTCCCATTATTATAAATTATAAATTCTTCCATGTTGCCTTTTATCACCTTCTCTGCAAAATAATAGATAAAGAACAACTCCAATTTTCATCCAAGACTGTCTGTAATACACAGACACTTGCTTGTTTTTCTGACTATTCTTCTGTTTTTTGTTATTTCAGCAGTTTAATCAAATCAGAACATTTGGTTTATTATTTTATTATTTCAGTTGATTTTTCCCCAGATGTGTAAGACTCATCCTTTTATTCAGCTAACTTATTTTTGAGATTTACAATATGTGAACCACTGAGATAGATCTCAGGTGAAAACAAAACTTAAATGTTAAATTTAAATTAAACATTAAACTTGCAAGAATAAAATTCATACTCAGGAGACTGGAATATATTAATTCATATGAAATCTTTTAGTAATAAGATTATTGTTTTGGGGATATATTTTCACAAATAAATCCAATAATAGGCATGACCAGCAAGCACCTTTTTTATAAATAGATTCTCATTCATATCCACTTGAACCATTCCATAAGCAGTTTAACCCTCAGCCCTTGCTCACTGATGTGGTAGGTACTTCTTGAAAATGTTAATTTCTGCCTCTCACATCCCTCTATTCAGGGGCTCAAATCCAGTACAAGAGATCTAACTAGAAATGAAAAACACATCTTCTCATGCCAGCCCTGTCTCTTTTAAAATTAAGACAGGCTGGATTTTCTGAGAAACAGGTTGTGATATGGAGTTTAATATACAGATAGGAAGGAAGGAAAAGAAGGAGGGAGGGAGGAGAAGGGAGGGAAAGAGGAAGAAAGAAAAGAAAAAAGACAACCACATTCAGACATATTGTCAATATCAGAACTTGAGGAGCAAAGGAAGATCTTAAAATTTTCTAGAAAATTAAAACAATAAGAAAGTTTTGTCACAGCAAAATGTCAGGAAGTCAGAATGTGATCAGAGTTAACAAGCAATTGTAAGTTCCAAAGCTTTAGTCAGAAATAAAAGCCTTTAAAAATCTGGGAAATATTTCCAGCAAAAAAATTGTATATATCATCAAATTATTAATAAAGGTTAAGAATAGAAAATATATTTAGACAGAAAATAACTCAAAAAGATAAAAAGAAGAAATAAATCCAGAAGAGAGTGAGTCCAACATAGGAAAGTTGTAAGGGGTGCTCCCACAATGATTGTGAAAATCTCAAGACAACACAGAAGAAAGACCAAGATTAGAGCAGAGAATCAGAGCACCCCAGACAGTCTCAATTTAACCATTTAACCTGGCACATTACTGTTTTGAGGTAAAATATACAACTTCTGGAAACGAGTTTGGGGGCAAAATGGTGGATAATAAAAAAATGAAACAGAAGGCACTTATTAATGTAAAGGGAGAGTTTTTGAATAAAAGGAAAAGTAAAACCATAATACACTACTTGACTCAGGAAAAATAAGTACACATTCATATGGCTAGCACTGTTGACTACTTAGTTGATAAAAAAGAGTGACATAACCATTGAGAAGTGAGGGAAGTAAAGGGCATGTCTGAGTAGGAGTATGCTTATAGAGTGAGTCCTATAAACTCCTTTTATGTGGAAGAACTGAGTATAAATATCTATTACTGAAAACCCATGGAATAGCAGTGTAAGTGTCCTGCAGAGGGTGAGGCTTGGGAAACAGATTTGGGATCTCAGCAGGTGGAATGAGATGCAAGAAGCAGTTGGGATGGGAGACATGCTTATTCAGGGTGGCAATAGCCTAAAGCCTGCCCCCAGTTCCAACTTCAGCCCCTAGCCTGTTCCATTTTGCACCTCCGCTCAAAGTCTTTCCCATAGGCCTTTTTCTATAAGCAGGCAAAGAAGGTACCCTGCCAACAGATTACATCATTGGGTGTATGAGCTTGAGTATGTACACGGGATTAAACTGACCACCATAAGATAGCCAGTTCCTAGCCCTAGCTCCACATTGAAAGCATAACAAAAACATTACATAGCCAGCCAGAAGCTTCAGTGAGGAAACCTAACTATAGCCATTTTGGACCTGGCCCAACAGTTAGCATATTGTTTCATAATTTAAAAAGTAAAGCCAGAATAAGCAGTTAAAACTATTGAGAATGGTTGAGAGGTGGGGAAGGCAGAAACTGACATGAGGGTATAAATGCTACTTTTCATTTTAAGCCATGTAAAATTATGATTTCCAAAATTTGTTTTGATAAAAATACAATGCAAATTTTAAAACACTGCTAATATTACACTCCATTGCCTTAGTTTGAACATTTTGCTTCTTTCCATTTTCAATGTTTGTGATAGGATGGTAAGCAGCATTTTTGAAGAAGGCTAGATAAGTTCCAAACATGAAATTCTAAGCTTTGTTTGGCTTCTGTGTCCATCAAAAATATCAGAAATTCCCTGAGAAAACTATGCACTATTTTAAGAAGTGGCAAGAGAATAAGCATCCATATATGCCAAGGCATGGCTTAAAGAAAAAATTAATGGCTGTATAGAAGGGAAGTTGAGAAATGAGCCTTGAGGCATCCAAAACATGTATTAACTCTGATAAATGCCAGAACAGACCCACATTGATCCAGCTACAGGATCAAACTACAGAGTGTTGGGCCTCTGTGTGGAAAAACTTCTTTATAGTCCTACCATGACATGCTCCCTCTATTATTACTGAACAATCCTAAAATTTGGTTATTTTAAACAATAGCTATGTTACTCTTTCATGTTTCTGGCCTTGTCTATGCTCATCTAGGCAAGTTTTACTCAACAGGTCTCATGCAGTTGCAGTCAGATGATGGCTGGGGCGAGAGTCAGCTCAAACTTTCCTTTGCTTCCATGAATGGCAGTGGTTACTGGCTGTCAGATGGAATCTCAGCCTACATGTGGTCTCTCCTTGTAACCTGGTGTTGTGGACTGATTTGTGTCCTCCCAAAAAAACATGTTAATGTCTCCAGTACCTGAAAATGAGACCTTATTTGGAGAGAGGATCTTTACAGAGGTAATCATTTTAAAGTGAAGTAATTAGGATGGGCCCTACTCTAATATGACTGCTATTTTTTATATAAAAGCAAATTGGCACACAGAGAGATGAGAGGAAGAAGACAATATTGGGAGACAGGTGAAGATGGAGAATCAGACTATTGCATTTTTGGACAAAATTTCTAGCATACATTAGAAGTTAGAAAGAAGCAAAGAACTTGCCCCTACAAGTTTCAAAGGGAACATGGACCTACCAATGCCTTGATTTCAGACTTCTAGCCTCCAGACTTATGAAATGATTGATTTTTTTTATTGTTTTAAGTCATGTCCTTAATGGTTGTATTGTTATGGCAGTCCTAGAAATGAGTATACCTGAGTTTCTCTACAGCATGGCTACCAAGTTCTGAGAACAAATGTACTAAGAGAACAAGACAAAAATACAAGGCATTTTGAACACCCAGGTTTAGCAATAATTTTTGCCTCACTTCTATCATTGAGACACTCATATTTTATCCTTACTCAAGGAAAGGAGAAATAGATCTGTTGATGGAGAAAGCATCAACATCACAATGTAAGAAAAGCATGAGGATGTGACTCACTACATTGACCATGTTTGGTTAATATAATCTTCTACAACTTAAAGTTTACAAAGAGATGAGAATGATCATGGCAAGGAGTGAGGATACAACAAGGGCTGATTTTGGACAAAGAATGCTGGTGCAACTAAATTCACCTATTCTTTGTAAACTTCTTTCTTTTCCCTGGATAAATGGAAGGTGAGCATTGTTGGGGGAAAGGGGAAATTAAAGCAGTGAAATCCAAGCACGTTTGACTTTTTAATATCCAAGCTCCTCAGATGTTCTCAACCTTTCACTCCACCCAGATAACCCATGAGTTGGATTTTATGGATTATTCAAACCAAAAAAGATTCCAAATCTTCACCTTCACCATCAGCATTGCCAGATTTACTTGGACACTTATTATGCATCCATCTTGTGCTAAGCTATGTAAATATAACCTCATTTAACACTCACTAAAGTCCTATAAGAGAAGTAGAATTATTATCCCTTGTGACAGGTGAGAAAATGAAGCCCAGTGTTATTGAGTCACTTGGTCATGTCCTGTAATAGTCTGTGTTACCTGATCTCAGACTGTCTAACTATGAAAGTTGTCAGAACCCGCTGACAACCACGATTTTAGGCGAGTAGAGAATGTTTATTTAAAGACAAGACAGACACACATATAAGGGGCTACGATTGTAGGGTCAAAAGACAAAGTTTATTGTTTATAGTTTTTTATATAGTTTTTTATATCTTGTATTTTGTATTAGTAGTTTTACATTGTAGTATTTTGTATTTTATCAAAAGTACAAGAACTTTTATCATAAAACTTTGTAATATTTTAAGAACACTTGTGAGGCTGATAACATTTGTTAGGCTGAGAACAACGTCTAATGTCCTTGAGCCACACACATCCTCCTCCTGGTCCATGTCCAAGTGTGTCAGTCCCTCTGGCAGTCATGCATTCATGCACGTTTTGTTAATGTCAGGGGTTTGTGGGACTATAGTTCCCACAGGTTTTTTCTTTTATTATAGCAGGCGGTGATGCCTGTTTTAGGTAGTGGGTATCATCTTTATATTTTTATCCGTCATGGGGAGGGGACTCAAGAGTCCCAACCCTGTCTTAGGTTGATATATGAAGCTACTCATCTTACCTGTCATTGACTACCCACCATTATTTGTTAAGTAACCACCAGGGACTTAACATACAGTTGAGGAGACATTGACCTGTGACACAGGTGACAACAAGACTCAGGAGGACGGTAATTGTGGCTATGAATAATTTTTTTAGCCAAGAGATATTGGGCAGTCAAGAAGTTAACCATCTAAATAGGCCTTTATCCCCTTTATCTTGTGAAAATCGAGTAACAAGGTCTTTTAGTTTATTAATTTTATTTGAAATACTAAGGGAATTGTCCGTCAGATTAAAACAACACATATTTTTGATTTGAATAAAATTTTTGTGGTGAAGTAACAATAGATAATCAATAACTGTTTTGTTATCCAATATATCTTGTCTCAAAGTTTGTTGTTTTTTATTAAGTAAAGAGAGGGCTGTAGAAGTATAGTTAATATTTTTTGCCATAGTACAAGTAAGTTTGACTACTGATTTATAGGCACCCACTGTTAGTCCCGAATACCCAATAAGGAGAAGGTTAAGGCATTTACCTCTGTAGTGGAAAGAAAATGAACTTGGTTATTACACTTTTTATTTAAATGAATACTTTTAATAACTCTTTTAGCAGAGTGGTGGGGCAAAAGATCCTTTATCAAGGGAAGAAAGACAGTCAAGTGACTAAGGCAACAATGGGTCCCATCTGACAGATTAGCTGGAATATAGTTATAAATGAAATTTTTACAAGAAAAATACCATCCTCTTGGCAAAGGAACGTGTCTGCTGTCGTAAACAATTTGTTTGATATAATTACAATGTAACCCTTTTTTAACATGTTTATATCTGTTAGTATAATTTTTGATTTTTGTATAAGTATCATTGGAAGAAACAATTATTTTTGGAGTAACAAGTTGAATAGCATTTTTAGATAGTTTAAATGTAGGAACTCTCCAATTTATAAGTGCAAATAAGTAATGTTTTTGTTTATGGAAGAGAAGAAGGTGAGGTTCTTAATTTTTTTAGCTGGATAGCACACTGGCAACAGGCAGGATCCTAAGATGACTCCCATGTGCACATTTTGTTGAATGTAAATGTTATCGGTTCTTGTGATTTTTGTCAGTCATATCCGTACGTTATCTTGTTCCAGAGGGGCCCCATGAATGTCCATGAGAAGAAAAATAGGAACAATAAATTTTATCTAAGATAAAGCACAAGAGGTTAGTTGTGATGTTTTTGATTATTTGTAATTGGATGGACCAGTCTAGTAGGGACCCATCTCAGTCCTGGATCTGTTTTGGGAAATATATAAGTTGTTCCTTTTTCCCACAAAAGGATGGGGTCAGGTCCGTTCCATATTCCCATTAATGTATTTTTTCACATTACCAATGGATGAGTCATCTCTACAGGATGCCATAAGTGATTTGTTGTTGTATGTTTTGAATGAGAATCAACAGTTAAAAAATTTAAAATAAATAAAACTTTTGATAGTTGAGAGCGGGGTCCACCGCTACTCCCCCCTTTTAACTTAGAGAGATAGGTTTTGATAGTATGATGAGCCCCTTTCACAATACCTTATCACTGTGGATTGTAGGGAATGTCTGTAGAATGTTGGATGTCATAAGTTGAAAGAAAATGAGAAAATGTAGAGCTGGCATATGCAGGGCCATTATCTGTTTTTAATTTTTTTGGCAGTCCCATGATTGAGAAACATTCTAAGTAGTGATTAATGACATCCTTATTTCTCTCTCCGGTATGAGGTGTAGCGACAATAAAGTGAGAATATGTATCTATAGATACATGGACATAAGACAACTTACCAAAAGGGGGATAGTGAGTAACATCTATTTGCCACAAGTGTCTAGGCAGTAATCCTCTAGGGTTTACTCCCATAGATGGTGAAGGGTGAGTAATGACACATTTAGGGCATTGTTTGACCACCTGAAGAGCCGTTTTTCGAGAGATTTTGTAATGGTGTATAAGTGAAGAAGCGTTAAGGTGGAAGAGATTGTGTAATTCTAAAGGATCCAAAGTAAGGAAGACATTTTGTCTCGTGGCCAAATCTGTCTTTGTGTTACCTTTATGTAAAGGTCCAGGCAATCTAGTATGACTACGTATAAGAGTAATGAATAATTTTTGGTTTTTGTCCCATAACAATAATTGAATATTTTTAAATAACTCTGAAGCTGTGGAAGTAGAGGATATATGTCCCGCAGTTTCCAAGGGGAGAAGAGCAGAAGCCACATATTTACTATCTGTATAGATGTTAAGTGGCTCCTCCTTGTAAGTCTGAAGCACCAATTGTACTGTAAAAAGCTCTACTAATTGAGCAGAAGAAAAGTTTGTATCCACTGTAGTGACTCCTGAAGGGGAACAGAAAGCAGCCCTTTCAGATGAAGAGCCATCAGTAAATATTAAAAGAGCATTAGTTAAAGGCACATCAGATAAAACATGAGGAAAACAAACTGGATGTTGATTTAAAAAATCAACTAGTCTATGTTTTGGGTAATGATTGTCAAATTTTGCCATCACAATTGGAATGTACATTGTCCAATTATCTTGATTATTTTGTAACCACAAGAGCTGAGTTGGAGAATAAGGGAGGATAATGTTGTCCGGTTGTTTTCCAAAGTACAACAAAGCGTTAAAATGAGCCTTTTGTAACAGTTGTAAAATACTAAGATAATAAGAAGACAGAACTCTTTTAGGACTAACACTCAAATGAACCCACAAAATAATCCCATCTTGCCAAAAGGCCCCAGTCAGACACAATTTTGAAGTAAAAACTATGAACTGTAAAGGTTTAGAATAATCAATGCGCTGAACTATAGCATTTTGTATATAATTTTTCACTAAAGACAAGGCTTTGTTAGCGGCAGGTGTCAAAGTTTGAGAGGAGGAAGTGTCAGAATCCCCTTAAAGGATATCAAAAAGAGGTTTAAGTTGACGGGTAGTGAGGCCTAAAACAGGGAGAATCTAATTAATATCTCTTAAAAGTTTTTGAAAATCATTTAGTGTGGTTAAGGAATTTACCTGTAAATGTAGCCTCTGAGATCTAATACCCTGTTTCTTAATAGAATATCCCAAATACTGTATAGGAAATTTGGTCTGGTCTTTTTCAGGAGCTATTGTAAGGGAAAAAGTCTTTAATTGATCATATAGATCCTTAAGAGTAGCAGAGAGCTCTTCCTCTCTAGCTGCTGCTAGGAGTATATCATCCATATAATGCATTATATAGGTATTGGGGTGTTGTTCCCAAATAGGTAGTAACACAGAAGACACAAAAGATTGACACATGGTTGGGCTATTAGTCATTCCTTGTGGTAAAACCACCCATTGAAATTTCTGGTATGGCTCTCGAAGGTTTGAACTAGGAACACTAAAGGCAAAACGAAGGGAGTCATCTGGGTGTAAGCGAATTGAGAAAAAACAGTCCTTTAAATCAATAACCATGATAAAATAACATTGAGGGATTGTAACAGGATTGGGCAAACCAGGCTGAAGAGGCCCCATGAGTTGTATGGAGGCATTGACTTTTCTCAGATCATGCAAGAGACGCCATTTCCCTGATTTTTTTTATCACAAATATAGGGGTGTTCCAGGGAGAAGTGGAAGGTATTATATGTCCCATACGCAACTGTTTTGTTACTAATTCTTTTGTAGTACATAATTTTTCACTAGAAAGGGGCCACTGGCTAAACGATACAGGATTATCATTTTTCCAAGTTATTTTAAGAGGTTGTGCTGCAGCACCAGTGACCCCTATGGAAAATACCCTAAACCTCTCTTATCTTTACTAAACCTGGTCTGAGCAGTTATCATAGGAATAGGAGACGTTATGCCTTGACCATCTCGTCCTAAACCTTGTCCTGATTTATAACCATATTTACGCAGGACAGAATGATCAGGAGGTCCTGACACTAATTGCACGTCCATTTGCTGCAAAACATCTCTCCCCCAAAGATTCACAGGTAAATGCTCTTAAAATATATGGCTGCATAATGCCAGTATGTCCCTCTTTAGTGACCCAACTCAGCATAGCAGAACTCTGGAGTGGACAGTTCTTTATCCCAAGGCCAATTAATTCTGATTGAGTAATTTGGCTAGGCCAAGACTTCGGCCAGTACTATCCGGAGATAATAGACGTATCAGCTCCTGTATCTAAGAGGCCTTTAAAAGATATGTTATTAATAGTAAGTTTCAATTCAGGCCTAGTTTTCATATCCTCTATCCAATAAACCTGATGTTGTGCTGTCGACCCAAAACCTTTGGGGCCACGTTCAGGGAACAAAGTCTTTGTATCCAACTTTGTTAGAGGTAACAGGAGCAGCTATGTAATTCGAGATTTTTGAGGAATGATCATCACTCCTTGAGGAGAAGAAGTTAATATTTTTATCTCTCTAGTATAATCAGTATCAATTACCCCTGGGGTTATATGAATACCCTGTAAAGATGTACTACTACGCCCTAACAGCAATCCCACCGTACCTGTGGGTAGAGGCCCATAAACTCCAGTAGGCAGAGCCTGGACTCCTAACTGAGGTGTTAATACTGTGTAGGCGGCAGTACTGAGGTCCAATCTTGCACTTTCTGGGGTTGTATGAAAGAGTTGGTCAATGGTAAAGGTGCCTTGGGAATGAACGGGATGCGTAGCTGAGTTGTTTGTGAAGTTTGAGTTAAGTATGCCCTGACATTCTGTCTCGGGCCCCGGGGTGGGCCTGCCTTTCTGTTTCCCGAAAGGGGGTGTCCATTAATATCAGTTTCAGATCTACATTCCCTTGTCCAGTGTATTTCTTTTTTACATTGGGGACATACCCCCGGAGGAGTTAGATTCATCCCAGGAGGTCGAGCTCCATTGTTTGGACGTTGAGCCCTCTTATGCCCCCTTTGTCCACATTGAAAACACTTGATACTAGAACCCTCTCCCTTTAATGCCGCAGCTATCACTGAGCCTGTTATGGAAGCATCATTAATATCCTTACACAATTTTATATATGATCCTAAATCTTTATGTTTCCAGGGTCTAATAGCTTCTTTGTATCACTTATTAGCATTTTCATAAGCCAATTGTCTAACTAATGGCATTGCCTGCTCAGAATCTCCGAACACCCTACTAGCTGTGGTTAATAACCTATCCACAAAAGAAGAGTACAGTTCATTTGGCACAATGCTTAAAAGACAGCACTTGGTTAGCTTGTCTGTCTTAAACTATGTAGTACAGACACAGGAAATCACCTTGCTAAGCAAACCAATGTTTAAGAAACCTAAATGTATGTTACCTTATAGAACTTACGAGAACACATTTAATAAACCCAAATATCACCTTATAGAAACTAAATCAAGATTACTCAAATTTATTTAGCAGTTAATGTTTTAACATTTTGACTTTGTAAATTCATCAGATGTCTCCTCTAACAAACACATTTATAGAAATTAATCCCATTTATGTTAAATCTACTTTACTCATTTTTAATTGTTAACTTTAGGTTACCCATGAAACCAGGATATTAGACAAATATAAGCCATCCTTTTCCATTGAAGAAAAATCCTAGAAGAAATTAATGTTACACTCAAAACATTTATAGAAATCAGTATTTTATTGATTGACCACCTAGAAAAAACATGTGAGCTAGTATTCTTAGACATAACTTTACTCTTATATCTAAATGATTTAGTTTGAACCTCTTTTTAAAAATTTAAGTTACGTGAACTAAAAGTCATTTTAATTTCAACTTATGAGCGCTCATCTATAAGCCAATTAGGTACCATGTTGAACATACATGTAACATACACGGACACAAACACACAGGACAGGAGCGCGCACACACACACAAAACAACAGGAAACATAGATATTTAGACCCTTGGAATAATTGACCATTTGAATAAAGACAGCAGTAAAAAAATCACAATTAAAACTCTCAGATAGAACAAGACTGACTGAAAAATATATTTAGGTGTACAAAATAGGTGAATTTACCAGTAATATTGAGCTCAAGATCCAAAAAATGAAATGGCCATATTTATTCTAGTAAAGGAGCATGCACACATCTTTAGCACAAGAATTAGAGTTAGCCCAGGCTTTACGTGTTTCTTCCAGAAACTCTTTTACTTTAGCCTCCGAGGAAGATAAGGCATCCTTGACTAGGCGCCATAAAGAGAAAGTAGCAGTGGGAATACTATCGGGTCCTTCCCTTCTTAGCACTTTTTGTAAATCTCTTTTTACATGTTTCCAGACCCCTTTGCAAAAACCAAGGAGAAGATTTCTTAATTACCTTAACAAATGAAATAGCTGTCCTAGGACTCACAGCAGTTCCCTGTGCTTCTAATAATGACGTTACTGCTTTTTGCAGCTGGAGTTTAGGCAGTTCTAAATCCATGGTACCTCTCCTCTCACTTGCACTTACCTTAAAGTAGAGGACTTCTTGAGCCCACCCAGGGACGCCAACTGTCAGAAGCTGCTGACGACCACGATTCCAGGCGAGCAGAGAATGCTTTTTAAAAGACACACATACAAGGGGCTACAATCGTAGGGTCAAAAGACAAAGTTTATTGCTTACAGCTCTCTTTATATAGTTTTTCACATCTTGTATTTTGTATCAGCAGTTTTACATTGCAGTATTTTGTATCTTATCAAAAGTACAAGAACTTCTAACATAAAACTTTGTAATATTCTAAGAACGTTTGCGAGGCTGAGAACATTTGCTAGGCTGAGAACAACGTCTAATGTCCTTGAGCCACACACATCCTCCTCTTGGTCCATGTCCAAGTGTGTCAGTCCCTCTGGCAGTCATGCATTCATGCACGTTCTGCTAATGTCAGGGGTTTGTTGGACTGTAGTTCCCACAGAAAGTCACATTCTCAATGATCACATAATAAATCACAAGTGGTCACCCAAGAGTTGTACAAATTTGTTTACTTCAGTTCATGTAGTCCAGAATAGCATAGTGCTTTTTTTTTATTATTTCCTTTCAAACATTTAAAAATCAGGATAAACTTTATAAAAACAAATGTTAAATTTTCCTGAAAAGTCAACAGACCTCACAATTAGTTCTTCCTATACCACCTGCTGCGCTCCTCTGAACAGGTCACTAACATTTCCATACATGACTATATCCTGCATTGACCATGTCTACCCTTTCTTCTACCCCCTTACCCTCTCCTCCCTCCCCACCCCTTCCCATTCACTGTTCTCTATTTCCCTTGAACATCAGAATGTAGAATTTTGCATTACAAAATATTTCCTGACATTATGCTTTACTATTTCAATACTTTCAAGTAAAAATATTTACCATACTAATATTATAGATTATAAAATATACTGATTTGAACAATTTTTCATTATCTCAGTTTTTTTTACAGTGAAAACATTAAAAAGTAAAGAAATGACCAAAAAGGCTTGCGAGTATTTCATTAACTAATTGACAGCCATATATATGGATAAAGAGAGAAACTATATATCCATATATAAAGTTTTCTGAAAAACAAAAATAAGATACATTAATTCACATATCTAAAATCTCATATAGTACCGAGATAACTATTAAGACATACATTCTTTTTCTTTCTAAAGAGAGAGAGGGGAAGAGTGAGAAAGTGAGAGAGAGAGAGAAAGAATCAATTTTATTCAGTTTTTTGTCTGTTTTTTGTTGCTCAGATACTTAGCTGTGCTGGGGTTTGAATCTGGGTCCTCGCACATGCCAGACAATTGTGATGCCTCTGGGCCCCAACTCCAACCCCAAACTATACTTCTTTTATTCAATAAATTACTTGTTTTGGGGGGGGGCAGGGAATTTAAATATGAACTTGATAGAAATATGGCAGAAAATAGTCAATTTATTACATTCAAGCACATATATGTTCCCCTTTTGTTAACTATTGAACTTAATATTTTATTTTATTTAAATTATGTTCATTTCTTTGTATTTTAATCTTATTGTTTGCTTTGCTGATAAATCAAAATCAGTCTCAGGGAACAGGGAGAACAAAATCTTGTTAGTCCTGTTTGAGCTAATAAGAAAGACAGCTCTTTCATAAGGGTAAGAAAGCAAATGCTAATGTGGTAAAGTATATACTATCAAAGTAGTATGATAATTTTGGAGAAATGAATCATATGTTGATATTATATGCTGGTATGTTTTGTTTGATACTCCCTTTAGAAGAGAAGGATAAAAAAACACAAATGAAACAAAAGAAGCTGAGATAAAAATTCAAAAATTTCAATTGGGGAAAAAAACTACTGGGAATTTTTAAAAAGTGATTTTATTTAGAGAAGTGTATCTGTGTGGAACTAATTATTATATCAAAGTGAACATGAAAAAAAGCGTAAACAGTCACAGGTTGGGACATACAGATGGGCATATTAGGGTATTCTTAACAGTGTCCAAGATTGCTGTTGTGTCTATTAAAAAGTGGACAGAAGAGATACCTTCTGAATGTTTAAAATAAATCTGAACTAAATCAGTTATTTTAGGTTACCATAATTAGAGACAATAGGGCAGAGAAAAATGACTTATTTATTTATGAAAGATAAATATTTATAAACTAGCTCTATGTGTAGATGAAGTAATGAAATTTGAGGGGCAAACTATTCTAGCCAAAATACTATGATAAGGATATTGAGACTAATGTGGTCAATAGATTTTATCATTTCTGTCAATGAGCAAGTAAGAGCAAAATTGATTGATTAGGAATATTATTCATGACATCAGAAAGGAAATGTATTATATTTAGATGTTTGAAAAAATATTTATGTATATCTTGT
Organism: Aplodontia rufa; assembly: GCA_004027875.1. Classification (NCBI taxonomy): domain Eukaryota; kingdom Metazoa; phylum Chordata; class Mammalia; order Rodentia; family Aplodontiidae; genus Aplodontia; species Aplodontia rufa. Next base: position 18,984 of record PVKS010010940.1, read on the forward strand.
TTTATTTCTAGTAGCAGCCTATGTTCCATATTATTTACATGAGGGCAGTGAGCCAGTCTGTATTCCCACAGTCTATTATAATGAATGGCAGTACCTAAGGAGCTCAAACACTAGACAGACAGAGAAAGGAAGAGAGAGAGAGAGAGGAGGAGGAAGAGGAGGAGGAGGGTGAAGTAGGGGGGCAAAGGAGGAAGGAGGGGATGGCAAGAGAGAGAAGGCCAACAAGCAAAAAGAGAAGCAGCAAAAGAATTAGGATTAATGTCTTCAAGTTACAACTATTACATACATAATTTACCTGAAGCACATTCTGAGTTTTATGTTGCCTGAACTAGAATTGTGACTCTCCAAAATCCCATCACCTGGGTGTTCTCTTAGTTTCATATCATCTCAGAAAACCAAATTTATCATGAAATTTATCATGACAAGAATTCCTGTAGAGAGATCAGCTATGAGACTCTACCAGAGACAGAAACTCTTCGGCAGGATTTCCTCAGCAAGCTGAGGCCTGTCCCGCTGTGTTACTGCTCGCCATTGTCTCTTCCTTACCACCACCCGCAAAGCATGTCATCTTCTTCTGTCATCACCGGGAAAGTATGTAGTGAATACAGTGTGAGAAACGATGTGAGGCTACATCCAGTAAAAAGAATTGCATCTGTACAACTCTTGCTACTTAGAAATGTGAGGCAGACTATTTAAAAAGAAAATGGTATAGGATATTTGTAGTGTATTTAATATGCAATTAAGGGTAAACTAAATGGAATTTCATTCTTCTCTACAATACTTCCTCTCTCTTAATTTCTTCTTCTATGCAGATAACTTCATGTTTAAATATGTAACCCCTACTTATATGGCATATTGAAATAATAACATGTTTTACTATCCTGAGGAAATACATACCAAGAAAATAAGTTTTCACTTGTTTTGAGGACTGATGAGAGGAACCAATAAAGCTCAAAATTTAATGATCACATATGTAATTATTAAATATAAAATATATATCCAAATGCTCTATTCATTAACCTATTATTTATCTCAAAAGAATAGAACTCTAAAAACATAATACCTCAGTATATAGACACCTCCCAAACTCATGCTGAAATTCAATTGCCATTGTAACAATATTAAGAGGCAGGACCATTGTAACAATATTAAGAGGTATTTAGGCCATGAGGATTCTATCCTCATGGGTAGGATTTATGCCCTTTGAAAACAGCTGATCCCCCATATTTCGCTTTCCTTTGCCCTTTTGTTGCCCTACCAAGGAACAACATGCCTCCCCTCTGGTGGATACAGTACTCAAGGTTCCATCCTAGAAACAGAGATCAGATCCTCAACAGACACTAAACCTGCTGGCTCCTTGGTGTTGAACTTTACAGCCTCCAAAACTTAAGAAATAAACTTCTGTTCTTTCTAAGTTATCCAATCCAATATCAGGTATTGTTATAACAGCACAATCAGACTAAGATATATTGATGTGGTTAGCACAATCACTGAAAGACTAAAAGTCTCACACTTGTGCAGTCCTTTCTGAGAAACAGGAGAAAAAATGTAAGCTTTAAAAGCAAAAATTCTTCCACACTGAGACATACGAATGGCTAACAAGCATGAGTAATAAGGCTGTTTTTAGTAAACCTTAACTCCCCAACACCAGCCCCAACTCTCATCTTCACCAGAGAACAGCCACAAAGTAAGCCCCAACAGCTCGGACTCCTGTGCACTAGGGCCAGATACATAGGCCAGGCCAAGGCTACCCTCCTCTCTGTACCACTGGCCTCCAAATACTACTACTAAGCATTTATTGAGCTCTTTTATCTGTCAGAATCTGTACTAAAGCTTTTCCTATATACCTTCTTATTTAACCTTCATGATAACCTATGGAAACAGGGAGCTAGTTGACCTTCATTTGATAGATATTGCCAATCCATGTCCATCTTCAAGAATTTCTGACTTGTGTAAAGGTTAATGTCAGTCACTCATTCCTTTCCTTCCTAGTTATGTCCAAGAAAATGAAATGACAAGCAGACAGCAAACAAATATCCACTTTTTTTTTGGAGGCCTAATCACCCCAAAATACAAGCCCTGAAAGCACTAGAGAAAGTACAGTGTACCTCCTTTTTTCCCCATGGTTCTAACTTTCCCTGGTTTGTTACCTGCAACTACAAAAAGAATATCATTACCATCTGCCAAATTTAAGCTGTAGGACCAGTCAAGTCACTAGAAGGCATTGGGTCTTGTGTTAGCCAGCCTTTCATTGCTATAATCAAAATATCTGAAAAGAACAACTTAGAGAAATTTATTTTGGCCCATGGTTTCAGATGATTCAGTCCATGTTCAGTTGACTCCAAGGGAGAATTACCAAGGAAGAAGGGTGGACAGAGAAAAGCTGCTAAGCTCGTAGCAGCAAGGAGCAGAGGAAGATAGATACAAAGTAAACCCTTCCATGGCACACCCCAGTGACCTATTTCCTCCAACTGGGTTCCACCTTCCAGTACTTCATTCAGCTATGAATGGATTAATCCAGTGATAAAGTCAAAGTGGTTCATGATCCAATGATTGCTTAAAAAACCCACCTCTGAACCTTGCTATTTTGGGAACCATGCCTCCAAGACATGAGTGTGTTTAGGGACATTCCAGATCCAAATTATAATAGGTCTGTATTGGGCCAATTTCACAGACTTCTTCAGCCACCAGTGCTATTATGGATGGGGGTCTTTCTCAAAGGGCCAGTCAATAGCAGAAAAACATACTAGAAAGCACAGTAGAGAAGTGGCTTCTAGAAAGCAGACACTACACCTGATATATTTGCTCTCTAGACAGGCATCATGCCAGGTCTATTTATTCCCTAATAATCTGCTTAGAAGAGAAAAAAAATCCTACTGTCTATTTACTCCTGTCTAATAATCTGCCTAGAAGAGAAAAAATTCCTTTTTTTTTTTTTTTTGTACTGGGGATTGAACCTAGTGGTGCTTAACCACTGAAGCACCACATCCCGAGCCCTCTTTAGTTTTATTTTGAGGCAGGGTTTCACTGAGTTACTCAGGGCCTTGTTGCTGAGCCTGGCTTTGAACTTCTGATTCTCCTCCCTCTGCCTCCTGAGTTACTGGGATTAACATTGTGTGCCACCCGCACCTGGCTAGTTGCGCCCTGGAATCACTTGTAAAGGTTAAAAAATTGCAAAAATGTAACCATACCCCAAGTCAACCAAATCAGATTCTGAGACATAATTTTTTAAACTGTCCAGGAAATTCCAACGTGTAGTTACACTGAGAACCATAACTTAATACCCTTGGTGACTCCATCCCTTGTTGTGAGTAATGCAACTAGTCACAACCAGCATTTTTGACTGACTACTTTATGCTGAGCGATTATCTTCACACAACTCTATAAGGCAGGTATGGTAATACTTAACCACTATCTCTATGCTGCTCCAGTGTATGCCCTGATCCTAGCAAATCTCTCCAATCAGGTAACACATTCTCTCTTTTATAAGGAGGAACAAATAAAGGTTGGAGATACTAGAAGAGTTTATTCCAATATTCCTTTATGAAGAGGATTAAACTCCTTCCATGGAAGTTGAGGAGAAATAAATTTCTAAGAACTTTTCTAAAGAGATTTGAAAAATATGTGGTAGGGAGTAATAAATAGAGATGACTATCCTTGTCAAGCAGTCAGAAAACATAATTCTATAGAACAGCTTTTAGTTTTCAACAGGCATCTTTGGTATTTTACAACTGGGAATAAGTAAACTGGACAGCACAGTGTTTGAAAATAAGACTAAGGATTATGAAGGAAAGCACCATGGGCAATTAGGGGGTCAAGAGAATCAAAGATGTTTGTGAACATAAAATGAAAAGCTAAGTAAAGAAAAATTAGAACAGAAGGCTAGTTAGACTGGTAGGGATAAAAAGTTGTAGGACAGGTGAGGTAAAGTTTACACCCTGAAACACTAACACTGAGTCAGTGGTAGATAAAATGTAATGAATTACTCAGTTACTCAGCTATTTTAAATGACAAAGTCAAATACAAGGACTGGGGATGTAGCTCAGCAGCAGAATGATTGCCTACCATGCACAAGGCCCTGAGTTTGAGTCTTAGCACTGCAAACAAAACACAAAAACAGATATTTTCTTATTTCACATTTTTAAGCTTCTGCAGAGGTTGACAGAAAGTAACAAATTGGAGCTCGCTTTATACAAATTTTCTGAAAGTATATGAATGTTTATATGTAAAATAAGGTATCGATTTTGCTAATAACAAAAAACCTAGCATTGAATAGAATTTAATCTTCTTCTAAAGGGCAGGTAATCAGTTTTGTTATTCTTCTTGCTTTTTTAGGATTTTTACATAATGAACTGCAAGACATTGGCATTCATCTGTAATTTGACACTAGGAAAAAATGTATTTGATTAAAACAGTACCAGAACACCTATAAACAACAGAAAAAATAATTCTTACACATAAATGTTTGCCCTTATTTTATTCCTTTTTTTTCAAGGTAGGAGTCACCATTCCCTTGAGAAGAGCCCTGAAAGGACAAAATACTCCACTCATCTGCGCCAGCATCTTCAGCGCTTTGCCTATTGGATAAGAAACTTTGGAAAGTGTTGTAATTGGCCAAAATTTGGTTAACTCAACAAGCTTTCAATTTAGGTAAAAGTTTACACGAAGATAAAACATTATTAGATTTGTAACATAGCTGAGCATGGTTGTAATTGGGTGATGTTTCTGGAATGAAAAAAGAGTCAAACACTAAATTGATTTATTATAGTCATCTCATTCTTCTCAATCACATGAGTAAATGATTAAAAAATTCACCTATAAATGATTTATTGTCTTGCCCACTAATACTTATGCACACATCCCCTATACTTGTAGAACAAGTGAAATTTTAATACAATTAGACTGAGACTCTAGTGTATTAAGATACAGACAGTAGGTGCACTTAAGTGTTATCTGAACAAATGAATTATCTAGAATTAGTCTTATTATATCTATTTCGGGTGTTTTATGGCTAACCTTAAATTTTGACATCTTTTTTGCTAAAAAGCATAGAGATATTTATTCACACCATTTAATCAACTAAGAACAATAAAATTAATGCCTTAAAACATATTAAGTAGCCATAAAACTTACATTCTAAAAAGTCTGATTTTTAACTTTGGGGGTTGCTTTTGAAAATTATATGGAGATTATTAACAGAATTTATCTTATCACTGATGTTACATATTAGATTGATCAAAATGGCTGGATATCAGCAACTTCATATGGTTCAACCTCATTAGACAAACTTTATTCACATTAAATCAAACAATATGGTCCTACATATTATAGAGAAAAAAATGTCTTTTTTTTCACGGCCTCAGGTACTCTAAAATGTGCTAAAAAATACCAATTCAGCAATAGAGATTATGGTGCTAGCTAGTTTTCCAAATTTATAACTACTATTCTCACTTCATTTTTCACAGTGCTCATTAAAGACTGATTTAGGTAGATATGCACAGATAACTCTGGAGGTAAAGAGGCAGGAATAATGTTTAAAATAACTTACTAATACAAAAGTGTCATGCTGCCAATAATTTTTAAATCCCATTCCCAAGTGCTTTGTTTGTTCAGCTTTTCTCCTGTCCATTCCACAGATGCTAAAGGGCAATGAAATTTCAAGAATAAGACCAGGTAGAAACCTGAGTAAACCGCCATTTCACAGGCAGTTGGTTGCAGAGTGATGCTGGCCTTGTCAGAAGTTGACTGACTTAATAACAGAAAAGAAACATTCACTACAGATGACTTTATAAGAAACTAGTCACATTAAGTATGCTGCATAGAGATCACAAAACTAGTTTGAAAACATATCTTAAAGTTCTGAAACATAAAGATTCACTAATTTTCTAATGCAGGGGGTAGGGCTTCCACATTTTCCAAAAGATAAACCCAAACACAAGATTTAAAGGCAAGCCTGAAGAGCAATAATGCGTTTTCCACAAAGAACCATCCTAACGTATTGAGATTTTAAATTAATTCACTCTATACACAATTCTTTCAGTCTCTTCTCATTTTTATTTTTTTTTAAAAAAAAGACAGATTTAGGATATGGTAAGAAATTGCTAAGTTACATTTTTTTTTTAATCTGTCAAGTGCTACAGTAATGGAATAAATAAATAAGTTTTTTTTTAAAGTTCAATGTTTACAGACATATTTATAAAAAATGACTGAATTAGAAGACATTAAATAATGTTGATACACACCAGGAAGGGATTTAGGCAAGGAAAGGCACGTCTTTTCACCACAAGAAATAAAGACCATAGTTGGAGGTTAATAGACAGCCACAGCTTTAGATCTTGTGGTAGTATTCCCAGCTCTGTAGGGTCTTTATGGTAGAACCTTCTTTATGATACTTAGCTGGAATAAATAGAAAGCAATTGGGAAATTTCTTAGTCTGTGATCATAACTTATCTTTAAAAAGAAAGTACTCTTTTAATAAGCCTGGTGTGGAAGAGGGGGGGGAAATTCAAAAATGGTTTGGTGGTACTGAAAATCCTATAAAGGACTTAAAAAAAATACCATAAAATAAGATTAACCCGTTTGTCTGGCTGAATTGGAACTTATGCAGTTACAAAGTTAAAATTTCAAGTAAACACTGTACTTTTCACTTTTCTTACAGACAGACATGGTATCGATATAAACAGCTGCCATATTTCACCTCAGATGAAGCTATGTGCCAAAGTTTATGGAAAAGGATCTTAGATACTTTTCCAATTTTATGAAGCTTTTTAAGACTTTGAAAATAGCACTAATATGCCTGGCTGACTGGCTCTCTACAACACCAAAGTGAAAGTGAAATTCTCACAATAAAAGGTTTACCAAAGAAATTTGGTTTCTGGCTCAACAGACAGATTTACTCTACTTTTAGGGGAAAGTCAAAGAGACCAAGTAGAACTTATTTTGGGTCAACTTCCCTGGGCCAATTTTCTATCACAAATCTGTATCAAGCTTCTATCCATTTCTTTTTTCAGACTTTGAACCTGAATTAGTTTGATAAATGAAATCACTCTGAGTACACTACAAAATTTTAGTGGTATTTATATTTAGTGCTGTGTGTGTGTGTAGATAAATAAAATGGATTTTCAAGATAAAATGGTATGCCCACAAAAAAATAAAAATTAAAAACATTTGGGAGGGAGGCAAGAGAAAACATCAATATCAAAAATATTAAAAATGGCAAATGTAAAGCAGGAAGCCCCCTGTTCAGGCCACCCGATATGCCTTCATTAAAGTGTACTCTTTCCGGTTGGTGTGAGCAGCCCAGATGAACAGAGCAGAAGCCATGAACTGCAAGGGAGCTGAAACGCAAGCCAGGCAGAAGGACCATCCAAATTCACCAAATACGTTCTCTGGCAGCTCTAGTTTCTGGTGGAGTAGTTCAATTCCAGCAACGAAACAACTTACTGAGCCCAGTGTACACAGACCTTGGGGAAAAATGTAGAAAACAAAATATGGTTGGGTAAAAGAGTTTTTCAGGCAAAATGACAGTATTATAATGTATGAATATTTATGAATTATAACTCATTGGTCCCAAAAGAGAAGGAAGAAGCTAAAAGTATAAATGTGACGACAAGACCCACCTGCAAGGAGATGGAGAATGCCCGTGGCAATGGTGGGATACAAGCTTCGGCAGATACAAGCACAAAGTCCAATCAAAGCCCCAAAGCACATCAAACCTAGACTAACAAAAGGTAAAAGGAACTGGCACCGCCAAAGATCTGTTTCAAAAGGAGAAAACGAATAAAAATGTTACCATGATTTCAGACCATTTTCCTATAATGGCAATTCCTTTCATATTTAATTACATCTTTTCTGCAAAAGCGAGAAAGCAGCATTTTAATATTGAGGAATCTTTGCTAAAACAAATTATTTTTAAAAAAAAAACATTAACTTTGTCCTGAAAATAGTAAAAGACCACCAATAGGTAACAGTTCCTAAAGGCTTAGCATATGCCATGTAATGTTTGTTCTATACATGATGTTTTTTGAATTAAAAAAACTCCCAAAAACTCTTACATAAGGTATTATTATTTCTATTTTATAATCGAAGAAACTAGACAAGAAGCATAAATAATTTGCACAAAGTGAGAGTAAACAGAAAAGCCAGGATTGCAGCCAAAACAACAATCTAACACTACATACACTACATACAGACAATACTGAAGTACTGACAGGATGATTTCTTTTTTCATACTGGTAATTGAATTCAGAGGTCCTCTAACCCTGAGCTACATCCTTAGTCTTTGTTTTTGGTTTTTATTTTGATACAGGGTCTCACTAAGTCACCCAGGCTAGCCTCAAATTTGAATCCTCCTGCCTCAGCCTCTCAAATAGCTAGGATTATAAGCATGTATGACCACAACCATGCTCAGCCTCCTTACAGAATTTGAAAGCAAGAATAAATATAAAAGGAATGGTGATTATAAAATATCTGTCTTCAGAGCTATTGAAAGAAAACCCATGAAAAGACATAAAGTAGACTTAAACACCAGAGTCAATGACAGTTTATCATAAATTTCCTTATCAACATTGGAAGAAAAGTATGGCCTCACAAAGCATTTCATTACATTTTCAGACAATTTTAAATATTACTAATGTATTAATAGTAACCTTAGTCAAATTCTACCTTTGGGTACTAGTTTTACTTTCTGGAACTTCATGAAAGTCTTTTTTCTAATTAACTTCTCTTCAAACTCTGGTAGTAATAAACTTCTTTCTATACATTCTCAATGGAAATTGAGTTTCTGCAGGTAATTCAGTTTCTTCTCATAACACGTCATTCTTCTGTGCAAGCTCTAGTAAGTCTCTAAAGCCCTAAAAACTAATACTCAAATCTAAAGTATTTCACAGGCAGTCTGATCATCAAGGAATAGAAAGTTCACAGTGAACATCTTTTTTTTTTTGCCTTCTACTCTTTTGTTACCACCACTTTTAAGATTGAATGAACGCTTTGAACAGGTTGGATACTCAGTGACTCATTTAAAGCTGCAATTAACTTTCTTCACACATGGCTATCCTAATGTAGGTGGTGGAAGTGTTTAACTCAAATATAGGAATTTATTATTTAATCCTTACTAGATTTCCTCTTAATGGGCTCATAACAGCTTTTGAAGGCCTAGATTCCATCATCCAATGTAGTAGCTACCTGCCTCAACTTCAAATCACTTGAAATGTTAGGTATGTTTCAATCTTCTAAAACATATTATCAATAAAAGAGAGCTTATTAGAATACTGTTAGAAAATTTATTTCAAGTTGACACTACCTACTAACAAATCATGTTCCAGAAATACAGTTCAATCAATCACAAATAAAATTCTTTTCTTTGCAACTGTCCTTCTGAGATCCAAGTACTCACAAGTCCGAAGTAGATCAATTCCACTATTGTGATTTCCGGGATCAACAAATTTCTCCATGAACTGCTCATTCAGTGTGAAACTCATGCATTTTGTGACCACATCAAATGACTCTGGAACAAGAACAATTACTTGTTGCTTTCATTATAAACATTTCACAATAATCTCTTTCATTAAATATCCTCTAAAGTAAAAACAGTGATGTAGAAAGATGTTCCCAAGGGAGTAGGCAATTTCTTTGGCCATGAAAATCAACAGACTACTTTGCTGCCCAATGGATGCCACTCGTTCTCAGTGACAGTGATAGAAACATGAGGAATATTTAAAAAAAAAATAAATAGAAGTAAAAAGAATGAAATGACAGAACAGATATATAAGAACACTGGGAAGAAGGGAGAGGGAACAAAGACTGAAATAAATAAATTTGATCTTCTCCCTAAAATAGTCACCATTTCATTTCAACCCTTCCACTTCCTCAGTTCAGAAACTTTAATCATTCTTGCTTATGTATATACTCCAACAGGAAATACTAGAGAATCTTCCTTCAAAATATGTCCAGGATCTAGCTGCTTCTCAGTGTCACCACGCTGATCTGATTCACAATCGTTGCACACCTGAATTAATGCAACAATCTCCTCACCAACCGCCTCGCTTTCACCCTTCCCTGCTGCCTGTCTGTTCTTACCACATCAGCCAAAGTAAGCAAATCATCACTCCACTGCTCAAAGCCCCCTCAATGGCTTTCCATTGTACTCAAGAGTAAAAACTAAAATCCTCACCATTCCGGGAGTCCTCAATGATTTACCTCATTCCCAAACACACGTCTCTGACAGCATAACCGACTCTCCCCACATCTCTTCTACCCAACGGCTTCCTTGCTGATCCTTGAACATCTCAAGTATGCTTCTACTACACAGCTTCTGCAGTAGCTTTCAGTCTAAATGATTCCAACAAACCCTGATTACCACATGGCCAATTCCTTCTTTTATATTTACCAATATTTTTTAACTCAAGTTGGGTCTTCTCTAGAAGCCTATGCTGAATATCCTATTGAAAATAAGAAACTACACTCACCAATATTCTCCTCCCTTGTATTTGCAAATCCCCTTTATTTTGCTCTATTTTTGCATAAGAGGTGTGGAAAAATAACACACTATTATTTATGCTACTGTACTTTATTATTCTGATTATTGCCTGTCACTCCTTTTGAAATGCTAGATCCCCACAAGTAAGGATTTGTCCTCCAAACTAAGGCCTACGAACATAGAGCATTCAATCAACATTTGTTGAATGAATAACTAAATGACTGGTAGGATTCCAATATCAAGTGCTCCTGTGTCCTCACAAACTATAAACATTTTACAATGAATTTCAACCAAATTTTTTCCCTTTCTGATATATAACTCAAATTTGTTCTGCTATGATTTGAATACATTGCTTCACCACTAAGAAACCAAAAGAAGTTATCATAAATAAGAATAAATCAGAATTGTGCCTTACGAAGAGCTCTAAGCCTCCAATTTAACAACAAGAAATCAAAATCTTTAAGTGTTAAATAAGAATGCTTGCTAAATAAAACAGAATCAACTTAAGATTTTTTTTCTCTAATGAAAAAATTTTAACCTACAACTTGTATAACAAAATTGTTTTAAAACAGACTCAAATACATACAAATTGAAAGGCAGAGCTGGTCAAATCGTGTCCGCTAAGTATAGGGGCAAATGATGGATATCCACTGTAACATACTAACCCGTAAAAAGGACAACCAATAACCAGTCATTGATTTGATTTTGGATACCAGCCTTTCATCAATTACCAAATATTTAAAGTCTTCTGAAGTACTTTCCCAACTATTTCCTCACGACATGTAAGATTAATAAATGCTTTAATGAACAAATAAAATAATTTAAAATGGCTTTCCCAAGATAATGAGTTACTCATTTAACTAATATTAATGAGTAGCATGGTAATACATTGAAACTGATAAAAGAAAGTAGTAAAGAGAAGAGAGAGAGATTTATTTCTTGGGGGAGGGAAAGAATCCATAAATCTGCAATATATACTTGGGCAATCATCAGGACATTCTGTCTATTATTGCAAAGGTAAAGGAGAGAGACTTTGAAATAGAGCTACCTGTCCTTTCTGGTGGAGTATACCAATGTGTGTTTTTGGGTATGGTGATACACCGTCTCCATAATCCCACTGTGCCATTATATCGGAAAAGTGCATCATTATAAGTCTTTTCATCTGCCTCATCACTAATGAAGTCTTCCCAGATGCTTTTATTCAAATCACTTGAATTTTCTTGAACTGGACTTCGATATTCATACCAGAAGTCTGTGCCAATTGAGGCTGCCATGTAGATGGTGGAAATGAGGCTAAGCACACAAGCAATTACAAATGCTGTAGCAAAACGATTATCCATTCTGGCATTCAGACTGCTCTGTTTAAAAGTTAAAGAAAGAAGTAAAATTAGACTTCAGGAACAAACAAAGAAGATTATTTTAAAAGAAATTATCTTGGCACCACCCTTTACATTATTCCCCATCCCTTGTTTCTTTAATGTATAATCATTAAGGAATTGAAAAAAAAAAAGGGAAAACATTCTTAAGTTTAAAACAAAATGCATTCTCATAAAAGCACTCATTGAATGCTCACATACCCAGGATGCTACGGAGACAGAAGTCTTGTTCTCTAGTCTATCACCTGCATACTAAAACAGACAACACTGAAATGGACATACACGTTACAGATACAAACAGTAGACATGCTCATGGTCAGCAGGGTACCGTGCACACATTTTTAATTACAGATTGAATTTTTACAAAAGCTGTAGTGAGTTAAAAGTCCTGGATTTGAGTACGGAAAGACATAAGGAAAGCAAGCAGTGAAAATTGGTTCCTTCCAGTTTAAGAGTGAAACCTCCCAAAACAAGGGTAAGAGTCAGGAGTGTCAGAGCTGAAGATGTTAACGCAGCAGGGGAAAGGTTGTTCTAGGTGTATGGAATAGCAAAGAAAACAATAACACATAATAATGCTAGATATCAATCTCCCCAACTTAAAGTAAAGCCACCCTCCTTTACATTCACTCCTATCTACTCTTCCCCATCTAACTACAACCTTGCTCTCTCCCTAAATCCTTAAGTACCTGTGTACATAAAACCCAAAAGATCCCTTCCCAGCAATAAAGAAAACTGAATTGGGCAAAATAAGAACACGCCCTGGGCGTGGACAGGGCTCCGCGGCAGTAGTAAATGGCCGCGGAAAATGACTCCAGGCGGATCACGCTGAGTCAAATACTGTCAAGTACACCCAGTGACAACACCAAACACCTTACAAAGGTGGACAAAAACAGGCTGGCAAACGGGCTGCTCGGTTCGGAAGATGGGAAGTGACTAAGATAAGATCAGCGCAATTGCAATATTTAACAATCTCTCAAGAACTTGGGTTTGAATTTTGATTTTCTTTTAAATCCCCTTTCATCCTGGTGCTCTCAGAAGACCTTAGAAGGTCCCGGTACGAGGCGCAGGCGTTCGTAGTACGTCCGGCGCGGTCACCTCGGGCGTCCGCCCGCCCCGGGGAAGAAGGCCCCGGCGAGCCGAGACTGGGGCGGGGCGACGCGGCGCGCCCCCCGCACCCCACCAGGCCCCTCCCCAGACCGCACGACCCTGGGAAATCCCCTGCCACAGCCAGACGCTCAAAACCCGCCCCTGCCCTGCGGCGCACCGGAAACGAGCCCCTCTTCAAACCGCCGGGAACGCCGAACAACGACGCGACCCCTACGGGCGCCGCCGTCCCCACTAACTCACCGCCCATCCTCTTGCTCCGCCAGCTTCACCCTTCAGCTCAGACCACAGCACCCTACTCTCCCCGCGCCTCCTCTGACGCACTTCCCTGCAGAGCCCGCCCCCTCCATAACTCCCGCGCCTCCGCCTCCGCCTCCACCCCGGGCCGGCCTGCGGCCCGGAGCCGAGGGGACTTGTGGGAGTTGTAGGAAGGACAGACGGAAAGCTGCCAGCGGCGGCAGAGGGCATGCCGGGCGCGGCGCTGCGCATTGTGGGAGATGTAGTTCGGCTCCGTAGGCGAGCGGCGCGCAAAGGTCTAAATTGAGGGATTCTAGCTTTGGAGGATGGGGTGAATGTCTAGAAAGTAAGGCGGCCTGTTTCCGGTCTCACCTGGGCAATGATCGTGACCTGTATAACTAAAGTCTATTTTCAGCCCTGTGCTTTCCGGATTGTACCACCCTATCTCTAAAAATAAGTATTGTATAAATGAACAGCGTGGAGTTTCAACTTTTTAAATGCTAACACCCCCCCACACACACACACACGCACACACAACGACACTCCTATTGGAACAGAGCTTTCTGGTTTGATTGGTTTAGTCTAGACTAAAAAGGATATGACCTGGATGGTAGTACACTTTTAGAATATAAAGATGTTTGTTATTTGGGTTACAAAATTTTTGTTTATGGCTGCTTTCTCTTTATGATAAGGGCTTTTATTTTTTATTGTAAGGTTTCCTTTTAATATAAATTTAAATTAATTTTAAAAATTTTAAGTACTGAAGGTATGTAAAAAATGTGAATTAAAAAATTTGAAATAGTATGAAAAAGACTGAAGTTTAGGGAACATCATCTCAAGGAGATGAGGGCATGGATGGCCTTGGTGGCACCAAAGCAACAAAATAATTTTAAGCCATCAAATGTTGCATAGAAATTTATGAACATGAAGCAGCAGCATCTGTTTGTCTGTTTTTAAATATAAATAAAAGTTTTCTTAAATTCACAGTTCTAGTCTAGGATCAAAGAAATGCATCTGGTGATACACTTCTCATTGGCAGAATCGCCTCGTGGCACAGCTGCATCTGATAGGGAAAGACAAGGCAACAACTTGTGTGGATCCATGAATCAGGCTTGAGATCAAGAAATGATGGATTCTCAACAGATACCTGTAACGGCAATCTCAAGAACCAGAGAATCTCCTGAAGCCTCTCTCTATCCCCAGTCTTGGAACTTAGCCACTGCACAGGAAGAAGGTGGAAGAGCCAACTGGAAATCAAATTTCTACCACCCTGACAAATTAAAGCTATGATATCTGATTTTCTATTGTAGATATGTTTCTGTCACCTGAGTTGGTGAAATGATATTCATGTTCATTACATAAAATAAATAGACAAATATATCATAATATTCAAATATGACTGAATTTTTATGCATAGAATCTAATCAGAAAATAATTTTATCACAGGCATCAGCTAGAAAAAATGGTCAAGGTGCACAGGCAAGTGATTAATGTGTACTAAGAATTATGATTGCATTTATGTATCAGGAAATGTCTTCATTCATTGTTCCTCATTAGAAATTCCCTACTTTTGAATCTACCTCTCAGCTGCAGTCACATTGCCAATAAACCCAGATAAAAGGGAAATTTAAAGTAAAAAGAGAAAAAAACCCTCAGTTTATAAATGGGGGATCTGAGACCCAGAGAGAGTAACTGAATTGGTAAACCTGAACGTTGGGTAAGTAAACTAGTTCTGTGACTTTGGACAGTTTACTTAGCCCTCTTTAAGTCTTGCTTATCTTTTTTACAAATTAGGAATTTTTAACAGTAACAGTTATTTTACATGGTCATTGTGATGGTAAAATGAGAAATTACATATAAAATACCAAACATAGGACCTGAGGCTCAGTAAAGAATTACTGAATTATAATTTGCAAATATTTGTTGAATGCTTAAAATATTTGAGTAAAGTCTGTATAAGTTTTTCAGAACTCCTGGATTCCCCCCGAATACTGGAAATAAGCCATTTATACAGATAGGTGTTCGTACTTACTTCAACTGGTTTATGAACTTGTGGACTAGGAAAGATTTGTCAGGACAAATGCTGTCCTTGCTTGTCCATGATCAGGAAATTCCAATGCCTGGGCTCATATCATGCATGACTCAGGAGATAGCTGTTTTTGCAGGACCCTGCAGAGATAAATAATGCTTTATCCTTCACTTCTGCAGAATGCCTAAAAAACACTCAGGACACACTTTAATCACCAACAGTGTGGGTATGGAAGATCAGTTTGTTTAAGGTTTTGACCATCCTGACCACCTCAGCACAGAAAACTTGCACTGCCTCCTCACACCCCGCTCCACCAACCACACAACTACATTTATGATTTATCTCTGCATCTTTGGTGTTCTCAATTTTAAATCCTTAATAAATTAATGGAGGTAAATTTCTGCTTCTGTTTCTCATTCTGCTATTCAGGAAACAGTAGCTGGTCGTATATTTTCACAAATGTTAAAGGTGGTTTAATGCAACCATGTAGATTATGGAATTCAGTTTAAAAGCAAAGTTGAACTAAGCATCTGGTTTAATTTCTTTAAGACATTTTTAGACTTAGCAGGAAGATGATATAGTTGCATTTTAAATTAATCAAATAACTGAAAACGTAGGTATTCAGATATTATACCTTGTTTTTATTATGTGCTTACGAAACAACTGTTCACACAAGAATCCCATTCAATACCGGATTCCCTAGCATCCTTAAATATGATTCAATGTTAAGAACTAAAAATTATTTTTAAAAAAAGATATATCAGGGGGCTGGAGCAGTGTCTCAGTGGTTACAGTGCTTGCCTGGTATGTAAGAGGACATGGGTTCATAACCCAGCAGCACATACACAACAAAGTGTCAGAGCAACAAAAGCCACATGAAAAATGAATCAAATTGATTCTCTCTCTCTCTCTCTCTCTCTCTCTCTATCACTGTCCCTCGCTCTTAAAAAAATATATTGACATTTTGTTTTTCTCATATATTTTTCCTTAGTTGTTTTCCTTAGGAATTTTGGAGTTCAAAACAGAGGAAAATAGAAATACATAGAAGCTCTGGATTTCATCCAAAACCATCTGCAAAAAAAAAAACTGTATCAGTCTTTGAATTTCCTTGTACTTATTCAGGATAGAACAATGACAAAATTCAATCAAGCATAAGGAAAATCAAAAAAGCTATCTAAAAGGCTCCTTTCATTTAGCAGTTGCTGTCAGGTGCCTCATAGTATAACAAACTATAGTTGTTTGGATGTCCTGCTTCTGAATAATAGCGAATGACCATATGTACATGAGAAATTTACATTCAGATTGTTCCTTATTTTAAAATCATCACAATAGTAAATGGTAAATGATGACTTTCTTGAATCCAGGGATCTCATTAGGAAAATGGTTGTAATGATGATAACTAATATCACTTGAAGTTCTAAAATTTTATGATTATTAATTCCACTAGAAGAAAATGAATGTCACTAAAAACTATGGTTGTCATAGATTCATAACCTTAGAGTTTCATTAGGGAATTTATGTATACATAGAACACCCCCAGCCCAGGCAATATACAAGAAGCAGAAATAGTGAGAAATGAAGATGGAGAGAGGAAAAGTAGGAAGGTTATGTGCATTCTAATTAGAAAGAGAATAACACAGCCGTTGCTGCCATTGCTATTTCAAAGCATGAATGGGAATCATAAGGAAGATAGAAATTTTGAAGGGAAACATTTTCTTGATTTCTTCTTATTGGCATTTATTAGTATAGACTTAGAGATATGAATGTTGAGTTCCCAAACAAAATCTTTGCAAAATGTAATCTTTAATGCAGATAAGGAACCAATGTGATTGAGTACTTTATTTATAAACTAAAATAAGTGGGTGGGTCTCCTTTCCTTCTCATTACCATTAAATTTACTTTGAGGCCATGGTGGATGTACTAACAAGATGCCCTAAGTGGGAATGTTGGTATAAATCAACCAAAAATATGCTGTGCTAATTTAGAAGCATCTTACCCCATGAGTTTATGGTGTGACAAAGACCCCACAACTGAATAGAAAACAGAAGCTGCTCTGATAGTTTGTGAAAGTTCCTGTTCATTGGTACTGACTCAGAATTCAGGCATGATTCAGAGCAGGACTACAAACACTTATTGGCCATTGATCACATGCCAAACACTGCACTGTGTTGCCGGGGACACCAACATAAATAAATAATTTTTGTTATGTATATGTTATATGTATATGTTCTAGCAGAAACCCAGATTGAATCTACTCTTGTAAAGAAGCCTAAAGTGTATGTTCCTAGAAAAACAGCATAATTGCTATGTATGTAAACATGAATTAACATGGGAAATAATACAATAAATTAAGTGTGGGTTCACACTGATAACAGCAAATACATGTCATTTAATTTGGCATGTGATATTATCTTTTTATGTTACTAAATTCTCCAAGTAACTGTGAGAATAAAATATAACTAATCCTCTAAAGTATACATAATTTTCTTAAACTAGACTGCTTAAATGACATACACATTATAATACTCAATAATTGGATAAGAGAATGTCTTTCTAACAAATACATATATAATTACACTGTCTTCCAGGTAAGGTTAATAAGAAACAATTACTTTGGTTCATGCTCTTTGCCACTTATCCTGGAACATATCAGCAGAATGTATATGAACAAAAGACATTATGAAAAAATTCCATAGGTTTTTTTCTGCTTTGCTATGTGTGGGTGATATAATCTCCAACTTCTTATGAGGTGAATGATAGGGAAGAAGCTGAAGTAATATAGTCATAATGGCAGGGATCATGGCCTAAATGGACTACTCTATCTGTCCAAAATCTTGCCTCTGTGAGACTCAGCCTGCAAAACACAGCCACAGCCATGTAATAAATGATAATTGATTCACTTGAGCATATGTCTCAATGAAGAAAGCCTTATTATCCTCTCTACAACATCTGATCCAGTTCTGAACATATCTCAGGAATTGGAAATAAAATAGGTAGGGTCCAGAAATCCAAATTGATTCCTAAAATGTTGTGAGATCCAGGGTAAAAGACTTTCACAACTTTCTAATTTTGAGGTAATTTTAAAGTGTTTTTCAAAATTATCCACAGTAACATCAAAGCATAACACATTATGTTGGTTAATTTAGGTGATTAAGAACTGTGATTCTAAACTTCAGTGTGTGTAAGATTCACCTTAGGCACTATTAAATATAAAGTCCTAGACTTTATCCCCAGTGATTCTGATTCCATAGATCTAGGACAGGGTTTGTGAATCTACGGTTTAGTAGGTGTCCTGGGTTCTCAAATGTGTGTAATATGGTCTGGTGTCCCCTGGTTCAAAATGTTGGCTTTGAGAATCCATACAGATTTTAGTTAGGTAACTGCTGTCTGCTAGAGTTCATCAGGGAATGAACAGATGTGTTCTACCTTTAAGTTATTCACAATGAGCTCAGGGGGTCAGATGCCAAGTCAACTAACCACCTGAAATGAGATAATAAGTACTTTATAAGCAGCATTTTAAAAGTTCAAAGGCAGATGCAATTATTTCTGTCTGGGGTTAGGGAGGAAAATTAAGTCGGTTTTTCTGGGGAAAAAATCCTCAAGAAGTGGCACACAGGCTGTAATTCAGTTACTAATATTTACAAACTTTTTTCTTTCTTATATTGTCAACAGTCTGTTCATACTGCCTTTTCATAATGGAAGTCTGCTTGCTTTTGAGTTTTGATCTACTTGTAAGGGGTTATTTTATTATTAGTTGCTGTGTGTGAATTTCAAAGAGCTTACAAAGTTCAAAATGATCATCACAAACAGCTTAGAACTATGACTTCCCTGTTTTAGACAGCCAGCATGCACTGTGGCTTCTCTCTTACGCTAGCATTGTACTCGGAGTTATGAACCATGCTGTGCATCCTTTTTTTTTTTTTTTGCTAAACAATGGTTAATTCGCTTCCTATTTTGGGTCTCAAGAGATCATCCATGCTATGTATCCTTATATTGCAGCTTTTTACCACTAAATATCATACTTTGAAACAGCCACATGTGATATGATAAGGCAAACCACTTTATCTACAACTGCTTCAGTAGATTGCTGAGAAAGTCAGATTTATTTGAGATAGTTACATCACCAGCCAAACAACTTTAGAAACGCAGAAGAAAACTTAAAGCCTACAGAATGAATGCACAGTTAAACACAGTTAAAAGTTTTCTTCCACATTATGACTATGAACACTTTTCAATTTTATACTTTTATGTTGATTTCTTGAGACATATATGAGGATTAAAAAAATAAACTTAGACACAGAATCAACCTACTTTTTCAAATTTCATAAGACCTTCCAATTGCAAAATTCTAACATTAGAATTAAAGTACAATTACAAATAAAAAATAATATAATTGGAACTTAAACACGTGCACATACACATATAAATGCAGTGTTTAAATATTCTCTAGTACTGTGTTAATCTTTTTCAGGCAAATATTGTCCTATTTCAAACTCTTATAAATGAATTATTTTACTAAATAATTAAGGCTTACCCAGTGGGAACGATTTCTGTCCAGAAATGTCAAGACTATTAATTAGCTTCTCTAATCTCCAGTCTATATTTAGTGGAAGATATGTGTCACACACACACACCAATGGAATTAATGAATGGCACAAAAAAGCCAGGGACAAAGAAGCCAAGCCAGGGCCATAAATCAACTCCAGGGTGACTTCATGTGGCTGTCCAATGTCAGGGGAGCCCTGATCCTTCCCTGATCTTGCCTCTCTTGCCTGAGACTAAAATGATATTAGACCACATCAGGATCGAGAGAGAAATACAACAGGCAGGATTATTACTTTCACTATACCAATTACTGAAGAAAAAAATTCCACAGAAGACACTTTAAATGTTTAATAGTTAATGTTTTCATCTGCAGGCACACATTCTCCTATGCAATGGTACTACCCGCATGAAACTGGAATTTTGGATATTAAATGAGAGGGTGAGGAGAGGAGATTGCCAGAGAGCCTAGAACCATTTTGGCCAGTAAAAAAATGAAATCAATAGAGACAATTTCACGTTTTCTTAAATTTTACTATGCACTTCATAATACAAAAGAAAGCATATGAGAAACCACTATTCTGGGATCCTTTCTGTTTTAGCCTGTTTCTCAAATATTTAGGGTAGACTGAAAATCTTCCCTTTTAGAATGCCGGTGCTGGCAGCTCCATTATGATATCTTTATATCTGCTGTCTGGTCGGTGATTCCATAAGTGAAGTTTGCTGATGTGTGGAGGTAGTTAATGAAAAGTGGCTCAAAGCTTAATAAAAGATCACCACTACAAAAGTGTGGTGTAATGAAGCAAAGGTCAGAGGCAATCTGAAATCTGATGAAGAGTATTATCAAAGGTTACTAGGAGAAAAATCTAATCAAGGATGTTAACTCTTAACAAACGGGAACTTCTTTGGTAGAGTTAGAGTGGCAGGTAAGAGGGTAAAATAGCAGTTTGTGATTTTTAAATGTTTTTAAGTTTCACAAATAACAAAAAAGCCTGCAGTTAGACTCAAACAAATTAAACACTGCTAATTATACTGATCACAGAAGCGAGAATTTTCTAAATCAAATCTAATAAACTAACATTTCCAAGGTACCAGCTACATAGAAGGTACTATGCTAGCTATAATGGAAAAATTGAAAAAAATGGTAAAAGCAAAAAACATGATCACAGCCTTTTGGAGATTTTTTTAAAAATTGCTGAACCAGACAGGATTAATTATGTATAAAGTGAAAGTCAAATAAATGGGAAGACTGTTATGCCCTAATTGCAGTCATGATGTTTGCCATAGGTACAGACTGGTATGATTTGGCAAACTTTCAGTTCACTCTTTATGCAATGAAAGACTAATATTATTTTATTTCACCAACAATGCAAATAAAAGACTATCTTCATCATTAACACCTTACAATTCTAGAAGCAAAACAATATCTTAAAGGTTAAACAGAAGGCTAGATCAAAAGAATTCAGTGTCAGAAAAGCAAAGGTCTTAAAAAGAAATGAGAATTTAAAAATTCATTTCTTAATTTCTGGATTTAAAGAAAAAAAAACAAATCAAATATCTTGAATAAAGAAGTCAAAAAGCAACTCAGTTTCATGGGCAAGTACAAATAAAGAAAACCACAACCACAAGCAACCAAAACCAATCAGAGTGGTGTTCCCTTCTGAAGATTGGTAGAAACTACACTTTTTAAATCTGTTTTCATGCTGGTCCAAAATCTATAAAGGGAAGAAAAACAAAGCACTGTATAAAAGAGCTCCCTTGAGACTTCTTAAATTCATATCAAAACCTCTTAGGTTAGAAAACTTACCAGATTTGGTATCTGATCTTCAGTGATGGACCCAGAAGCAACCTCAGCTTATTTGGATTATTACTATGCTACAAGCCCAAACCCTGATGACAAGGAGACCCACTCCTACCTTCCTTACACATCTGTCATCCTTCCCATCTTTTACACAGCTGTGTTCCTGACTGGAGTGTTGGGGAACCTCATCCTCATTGTTGCATTATATTTCAAACGTGGCAGCCGACGGTTAATCGACATCTTTATCATCAACCTGGCCACCTCTGACTTCATTTTCCTTGTTACATTGCCTCTCTGGGTGGACAAGGAAGCATCTCTAGGACTGTGGAGGACAGGCTTCATCCTGTGCAAAGTCAGCTCCTACATGATCTCAGTCAACATGCACTGCAGTGTCTTCTTGCTTACCTGTATGAGTGTTGACCGCTACCTGGCCATCATGTGCCCAGCTGTATCCAGGAAATTTCGAAGGAGAGACTGTGCATATGGAGTCTGTGCCTGTGTCTGGCTGATCTCCTGCCTTCTGGGGTTGCCTACTCTTCTGTCCAGGGAGCTGACATTGATTGATGGTAAGCCATACTGTGCAGAGAAGAAGGCCACTTCAGTAAAATTGACGGGGGCCCTGGTTGCCTTGATTTTCACATTTTTTGTCCCCTTGCTGAGCATTGTGACCTGCTACTGTTGCATCACAAGGAAGCTGTGTGCTCATTACCAGCAGTCAGGAAAGCATAACAAAAAGCTGAGGAAATCCATTAAGATCATCTTTATTGTCGTGGCAGCCTTTGTCCTTTCCTGGCTGCCCTTTAATACTTTCAAGCTCCTGGCCATTATTTCTGGGCTGCAGCAAGAACTCCATTTTTCCTCAGCTCTTCTCCAAAAGGGCATGGAGGTGAGTGGGCCATTGGCATTTGCCAACAGCTGTGTCAACCCTTTCATTTACTACATCTTTGACAGCTACCTCCGCCGGGCCATTATGCACTGCCTGTGCCCATGCTTGAAGAACTATGACTTTGGGAGCACCACTGAGACATCAGACAGTCACCTCACTAAGGCTCTTTCCAACTTAATTAACACAGAGGATTTTGTTAGAAAGAGAAAGAGGTCTGTGTCACTCTAAAACAAGCTGTGACATTTCAAGATTTGTTGGTGCTCTTCGGGAGTTAATTTTTGTCAGCAACAAAGAAAAAAAGAAAAGCATTAAAGATAAGATTCTTATTGCATGACTAAACCCAAGGAAGAGTTCCTTTTTAAAATGAACACCAAAGTATCCTTATGTTTTGGATGCATTAAGCCATTTGCTGTATCTTCAGCTGAATGACCTTACTTGAACCTTTCCAAGCAAGTCAACCAGACAAAATACAGTTCTCATTTGTCCTTTGAACTCTTAGATAAAGGCTTCTGTTTGGACCAGTTGCTGTCTTCATGACTCATTATACACTTTACAGCTTTTTGCTCAAGAACCATGATATTTCAACCATACCTCCTTTCGTACTGGGCTCATATTGGGTTACATTTAAAAGATGCTATCCACTTTCATCTGGTGAGAAATGCAGTGGCAACGCAGGTAACAAAATATAAAGTACACCTGCTCTCTGTAACTGCTTGTTCCTGAGTTACTACGATATTCTGGCCTCAGTTTTTAAAACTTGGTATAGTGAGTCTTCACCATCTTCCAGCGTGGTCTTTCATCCTATGCCCATTTACAATAGCTTTGGGCTGGCAGAAAAGCTCATGAGAAAAAATCATTTTAAGTTGTGTTTATGATTTAGGATTTTATCACTTGGTCTTCTAGACTATAGTAAAAGTAAACATAGGCCCTTTATTTGTCTTATCCTAGTAGAAAAGCATGTCATTGTAATGCCATAGTAACTTTTTAATGGAGTTATGCTATGTATGCTCTTCGTTTTCATTGCCTTTATAAATTAGGATTTGATTTTGCTTTGATTATATGTTTTTAATTACCTTGTTGTCTAGTTATCAAATGACAATGTACTAATATAATTAGAGTCTGACAAATTCTTTAGTCTGTCCCCATACAGATTATTATTTTGTATTTTAATTAAAATATTAGTTTTATACATTCCCTGTAACATCATTTGCATGATATAATTTGAAGATGAAATCTAATATTACTGGAAGACAGAATACTCTGTATTCAAAGTGAAAAAATCTGTAACAAAAATGTAACTAGTTTTTTTTTATATGTATTTACCAAATCCAGAGACCTTCCTGTTTGTGTCCCACACATAATAAAATATTCGAGTCAGAGTCAACGGTACCTATATTCCTTTTAAAGACTTTAAAATGAAAAATATGTAATTAGTGGCAATCATAAAAGGCTTTTCGGCAGCAAGCATATTATTGTAAATATCCTTTGAGTGAAGAAAAGTTGGTTGTTTTTACTCCACTGATAACCCAAATGAGTTACCGTTCTTTTTTTCTAAATATCAGGTTTGGAAATAAGGTAAAACTTAGAATCTTTTCAGAGACCAGGCAATTTAATTTTTTCCCATTTATCTCTCACATTAACTGAAGTCTCAAAATTGGGCATCTTCTTATATCAAAACCTATTTGGAAGTTGAAACAGTTTTTCAATTTAGTAGTTGGCTAGTTTGTTAAATTCTCTTAATTCTCTCTTAAATAAGATATAATTTCCCTATATGAGTATTGTTTTACAAATATTAATCTTTAATATTGTGTTAATATTGATACCAATATTCTAGTAACCTTTTCAATAAGTTATCATGGTTATTGGAATAAAGACAGTATAAATCATAACAAGCAAAGCTTCTTGAAAAACTTCAAAATTAAGTTTAAAATAGTTGAATAGATCTCCAAAGGTTAAACAAAAAGAAAATACAGAAGATAATAGACAAACATTTCTTTAAAACAAATCAATGAAAGCACTGTTACAAATCATGAAAACTGTTGCCTTTCAGATATATTACTTTAAAAATAGTGTAATCAATCAGTTATTTGGTAGAAAATTAGAAAGGCTAGGTTATTAATGTTAGCTTCATCCTTAATTGAGAAAGTCATTTTAATCTTTCACGCCTAAATATAGTTGAGACTATTTATGTCTATAGAATTCTCAAAGATATTGTAAGATTAATAAGTATGAACAAAATATTCTTTAAATATTGAGTGAAATTTTACAATATAAAGCAATTGGATTTCTGTTAATCAATTGTTGAGTGCTACTTAAAAATTCCCATCTTAGGATATCAAATGATGCTTAATCACCCTCATTTAACAAATATTGAGAACATGTCTTTGATTTCTTACTTTGATGTCTTTAATTTTTGCCAGAAATAATCAATTGCAACCAAATAAAAAATATGTGGTTGGGGCTGGAGCAGTGGCTTGGCAGTTACGGCGCTTGCCCGTCTTGCACCAGTACGTGGATCCAAACCCCAGCACCCACCCACACAACTAAGTGTCAGAGCAACAAAAGCCATGTGAAAAACTAAATAAAAATTGATTCTCTTTCTCTATCTCTCTTTGTCACTGTCCTTCTCTCTTTAAAAATATATATGTATATATGGTTGGATTTTTAGTACTTTAAGTAAATATGATAATTATATGCCTTAAGAAAAAATATTAGTATGTTTCATATTCATAATGTACCAATTGTGAAAGTAAAAATTGATATAATTTTATAAATATTAGAAATCTAATAGAAAAAATTTTAAAACAACTGCTTATACGTCATTTTGTCCTATATAGATATAGTATTCTTGTTATAAAATGCAGTTATATTCTAGTAGCATTAAAAGTTTATTGTAAATTTTTAGTTATGTGCCATTTTGTGCATTTTTAAAATCATAATAATTCCCCATGCTTAATATGAATTCCTTTCAGAGATAGATAGATACAGATATATATATAAACAGAGGTATATTTATAATTTTTCAAAAATTGTATATCAAACCACTCTGAGGACTAACTTATAGTAATTTAATATCAGCATAGATAAAATCAACATATAGTGCCAGGAATTTCAGAAAATTAATCTGATAGCCTAATATAATCATGCCTTTTAAGTTACCTCCAAAGTTAGAAAAACAACAAAATAAAACTTACTAATCTATAGTGAATGTATAAGGAAATCACTACAGCTTCACATACCTATCATTTACTTATGTGGTCCAAAGCTGCTGCTCCAGGACTTCAATGACACATATAAAAGGATAGTCATCTCTGGAGCATTTCTTAAGTAGTTTTTCTTGAATTTACCCCCTCAACTCCTTCATTAAGCCCTGGGTAAAGTGTTGTATCATAACTTAAAATTTTCAAATGAATGTGAGCAAGCATACACAGTTACAAACACACGGTTCCATTTGGACCAGAGTGGAAGAGTAAAACTCACCTGATATTCCTCGGGAGTCTGGTAAGCTGTTCACACTAACAAGTCAAAGCCACTTGTGTGATGAACAGAAGTTATAATAATGGTTTTAAAGGAAAGCTATGTGCGTGACTGAGAGTGATCTGTTACTAGGGGTCACAAGTTAATTTTTAAGTAGATGCAGAAATGCACAGCATGCTAAAGTAAGCAGAAGAAATTTTCCTTTATGATTCATCTTAGCTCTTCAAATCACTCTTTTCTCCCTAGCAATCTCAGAAGTGAAAATGATTTGTTAAGTGTGTGTGGCCCAGACAACTGTAGGCCTCAATTTTCCTGCAGAGCTCATTCAGAAAAGTCAACCAATACTAAAAGAATTACAATTTTACTTTAAATCCAGACCCACTGGAGTAGGCTGCTAGCAAGATGATGACTCCAGCCTCACTACAAAGAGGGTTGCCATTAGGCATAGAAAAGCAAGATATTTGTGAAATATTTGCAAAGTTCCTGACTCCTGCAAATTCCTTTTTGTCCTCCCTGGAGCTTGATGTGCATTGGGTTTTCCCCTGCAAATACGTGTTCTTATTCAAGTTCCTTTCCTTGAGTCAACAGTCTTTGTTTTTTATCAACTGCAGGAGTAAGCAATTATGACTACAATTTATATATGAATGCGCAGGGATAAACAACATTACCAGGGCCCTAATTTTATATCACAGATGTAAACATATAACTTAGGATGAGTTGGCCTCATCCTTTCTTGTTATCTTTGTTATTTCCTTCTCACAGCTACCTTTCCTAAATGTACTTGATACATGAGAATTGCATCCTAAGATAAAACTACAGCATTGAAAACAAAACAAAAAAACCTACTTTGTGTATCCAATGTACCAACTAGGTTTTTAGGACATGGTAAAATATAAACTCAGATTATCCGCTTATTAACCAAACATGGAGATAAAATATCTTGGCAGTTCTGCAGACATTATTAAACTAAAAAAATTCTTAGTTCATGTATCTGAATACCAAATTTCTAAGATCCAAAGATACTTTTAAAGTGAAATTTGTGGAGTTGGCTGCATGTGGTCAAATTTAAGTTACACAAATGACCCATTTGAAAGATTTATGATACAAGTTCATATTATATTTATGATCCTTTGCATACCTAGTAAAGGATGTCACCAGTCTGAAGTTATTCAGTGATTTCTTATTTGCAAATTAAGAAGACTCAATAATTAACAAGTTTCCTATCACTTACCACTGCCTTGTTAATAAGAATGTGGCTTCATCAGTGAACACTCCCTATTTGTCAACATTGATAGGAAATTTAACATTTTTATCTGGATTCCTATCAATGCTGATTAGAAAATTTTATTTCCATCTTACTATCAGCTCACAGTGAAGTAGAAAAAGCGCTGTTTACAGGCATATTTGTGATCTGTATTTGCAAACTTACTCTGCTGTTTGCTCCTATTTATATATAAGACAAAATATAGAAGGTGTTCTTGTGATGTTTCTAGATCAAATGCATAAAAAGTTACCACTAAAGAATAATTTTTTTAAAAAGTCTATGGCAAAGACTTTAGCAAATAACTCTGATCTTTCACTTTTGGATTGTAGACTTTTTGTAATTAATAACTGTCAATTGCAAAACCTTCACAATTCCCTAAATTTTCCAATTCCATGATAACATATAATTTGCTCCATACAAATTTAGTACTGACTGTAAAGTTTCAGAGCTACTGACTGATGTATAGAAAACAAAGTTGAATTGAGATGTCAATCTTAAGCGTTTGGCCTGATTTACTAGTTAGGTGACTCATTCCTCATTCCAAGTATTGGGTCAATGGTTTGAATTTATGCTATTTATACCATAGAGCTGTAGAGTTCCTTGAAAATCATTAAAGTCTCTCACATTAAGCTGTGAATGTAAAGTGTCTGTTATATACAACACATCATGACAGCCATAAGTTAAGTCTCCTTATTGTAAATGATAGATTTATATTACAGCCACCTCATTCAAAATGGCTTGCTTTATGTTACACACATATACCCGCATAAATACACACACATACCATGTACAATCATAGCCAATAAGCTTCCATTGTATATCATTACTAACATTCAGACTAAAGTAATTCAGCTAAATAAAGCTATTTTATAGCCAGCTGACAGAATACAGAATACAATAAAGGAAAACACAAAACCAAAAACAGAAAATAGAAAACACAAAATATAGTAGTATATATAAATATAAATATGACACTATTTATAAAAAATAAATGGATTAAAATTTTCCTACTCAAAGTTTAAACAAATAGCCTGCAAAGGAATCAATTTTATCTATTATTCATCTGGCACTTTATTGAACTCTAATATTTAAAGAGGTAGAAATTGTTTCCTCATGGAGTTTACAATGCACAAAATTTCTTGTAAGTTTAATTACAGAATGAAATACTGATACTCAAGAAGAGCCTAATATGTCAAAAGAAAATTACAAGTCCAATAACTTTGTTTAGTCTTTTCCAATGTTTAGGGGAAAGCCCATACTTAGTCCACATAGAAGTTATTTCATGTAACTGCCATTTCGGTAAGGTTAATTCCTAAATGTTGCATTTCCTTAAAGAGGTGTTCACATTGGCATCCCCAAATTAAAATACTATTGCTGCTTTTAAAAATATTGAGACTCAATAGGTTATTTTAAACACAAATACACATCTTAAACAGCATTAGATTTATATTTATTTTCAAATGACAAACTAAAAATATACAAAGCAAAATAGATAACTGTGCAAGAACCTTGGCCAAATAGTGATTTGAAGAGATGCCCTCTCATTTACCTTCAGTTTAGAGCAAAAGCAAAACTGACAACTAAGCTAGAGACGTAGTAAATGAGAAATGAAACTTGGCCTGTGGTTTTATTTTAAAAATAAAAATACAAATTCAAAGGACTTGAAGGTTAATGGAAATGGCTACTTTAGTTTTAATGGAAAAGGCATTCATGAACTGTGGACCTTACTCTTGCGCATTAATAAAAAATAGCATAAAATCAGAAAAAAATAAGGAATTGAAAAAGTTAATTTATGTGGTCGTTAGGATTTCAAATCACAACGATTTCATTTCTATAGTTAAAACATAAAATAATACTGTCAATAAACTTATGAAATTATTCTTAGGACAAATAATCAAAGATAGCCAAATTGAAACAACAAAATGCAATTTTTACCAAAAAACTGAAAGAGATTTGAACAAGGATTGGCACTGTGAAGTACAACGAATTGTTGAATGGTATTTGATTATCTTTCCAAAGAAAATATAGAAATTTGGTTTTTCTTTTTGTTTGTTTTTTAAAGAGAGAAGGACAGTGAGAAAGAGAGATGGAGAGAATCAATTTTTATTGAGTTCTCCACATGGCCCTCGTTGCTCCTGACTTAGTTGTGCTTGTGGACTGGGGTTTCACATGCCAGGCAAGCGCTGTAACCGCCAAGCCACCGCTCCAGCCTCTAGAAATTTGTATCAAAAGCAATTCCACTTGCAAAATTTTATACTAGACAATATATATGATTATGAGCAAAGATATATGTGAATACATTTTAATTGCAGCATTATTTGTAAAAGTAGAAAAGTGAAAACAATCTGAATATTCAGACTTGACTGAATAAAGTTCACGTATATTCTTACAGTGGACTACTATGCAGCCTTTAAAAACACTGTACTATATACAGTGGAAATGGAAAAATCTTCCTAAAATTTAAATGAAATTATATTTAAAAAGTAGTCTACAAAACAATATCTACAGAATGATCATGTTTATGACTATTTCATTTATATATGAATATAAAAATAGTTGAAACCCTTTTTACCAAAACCATTAACTTTATTCATCCCTAGGTACTGAAGTTAAAGGTGATTTTCATTTTTATTATTTTATGTATTTTCCAAAAATACATTATTTTTATAGTATGAGAAAGAAGCTAAAATTTAGTTCATTTTTAAAAAGCAGTACACAAGATAAATAGCTAAAATAAATTTGTTGTAAAACATAAATTCTGAACAGGTCCTCCTGTTCTACGTTGTGTCCTGCTTTCGAACTGTGAGTACAACCTCAACAATAGCCTGAGACCTGCCCTAATGACTTTCTTTCTAGGATGGGCCTCTGTTACCTTTACATGTACTCAATTTCTTAAGAGCAACAGTTTGAGAACTGCTGTGCATTTGATGTTTTAAAATGGTGATGACCATTCTAGCATTCAGGTAGGCCTTCTTTTCCCCATGCTTTTTCCCCTCAGCACATTGAAGCCTAAGTATCAAATCACCTGCTGTCATGATTATCTACCAGGGATAAGGCTCCCCTAACCCTGGGGTAGCCAGGGAGCGGGTAGGCCTGTCTTCACACTGGAATATCTATGTCCTTGTTTGCTCCATGCTGGGTGCTCATGACTGTTGAACTAAACTGAACATACTAAAAACATCACACCATTGGCTAAAATTAAAGTGAATGATTCTTAACTGTCAAATATTAAGAGTTTATATTTCTTTTTCTGTGCATTGAATTTCTTTGCTTTTGGTATATTGAAGCCATAAGGCATGGAGAGTCGATTTGAATCCCACACCATTTAGAAACTGTCTTACCATTCTCCTTTAACTTTTTAGGGCATTCTAGCTGTATTGTGATTTAAAAAAAATAAATGATGCAGTAACTTTCACTTGACTCCCATTCATATCTTTCTCTATGTAACATTGATCTTTTATTTAAATGAAAGACTTTTCTGAATATAAATCCCAAATCTGAGATCACTAAGCAGAAGTTGAGGGTGCCTACAGCAATTGCCAGAATATTATGCACCTTTCCACAAGCTCTAGGCCTATATCCCACGCTAGATAATCTGTGACTTATATGACTGTGAGCTTGTGAGAAGTGAGAGGAATATTTATGGAGTCAAACACTTGATCAGATGAGATTGCAAGATGAATTCCATGATGGCTGTGAAAACATTGTAAGCAGTCAATATGCCTTTGCTGACATTTCTTGAAAAGAGCAGAGCAAATTTTGTAAGTTACATTTGGGAACTATTTTGGTTGAAAGCAAAATAATACATTTTTTATTTAGCTCTACCTAGTGCAATCACAGAAAATATGTTTAAAAAGATAAGGTGATTGGTACTTAACCCCGTGTACTGTCTTAATTTACACGTTTCTGTATATTTTTTGAGCTACGTTAACACATATGTGTACATACATACAACTAAATCAGAAATTATATATAAAGAGGGAGGGAAAGGCTTAAGGTTCTACTGAACCATGACTTTGCTCTGAAGATAGGAGAAAATGCTAAAGGGAAGAATCTCTCTCTTCAAAGGTCAACTGTTTTTCTTGGCTTCAACATTTTTAATGACAGTGCAGAAAAAAATGTACAAATATAGATCTGCAAATGTTTAAAATGCTCCATCAGACCAAAAATCCCAAATATCATAAATATTTTATGCACTTTTTTAGGTAGAAAAAAATTGGAGATATAATATTGTCCCTTTCAAGCCTGTAATTTTGATGCCCACAAAACTACTGTCTGGAATAATCAACTAAATTGAACCTGATAGACAAGGGAGGACAAAGAAAAGGTGGGAGGTAAAATAGCATCATCATTGTTTCTGGTTTTCTTTTTATATTTTGGGGGGAGATGCTGGGGATTGAACCCAGGGGCTTAAACACTGAGCAACAACTCCAACCCTTTTTTATTTTTTATTTTGAAACAGGGTCTCACCAAGTTGTTTAGGACCTCACTAAATTGCTTAGGACCTCAATAAGTTGCTGAGGACCTTCGCTAAGTAGCTGAGGCTGGCTTTGAACTTGTGATCCTCCTGCCTCAGCCTCCTGAGTTGCTGGGAATACAGGTGTGTGCCACCACATACAGCACTGTAGCTGGTTTTTTGTTTATTTTAGGGGGAAAAAATCTTACTCTGTGATTTTTGTATCTAAAGTTGTCTTTCTTTTCTTTTCTTAGAGGTCGTTTTTGGGGGGAGTTATTTGTTTGTTTGCTTGTTTATTTTGTACGGTTCTGGGAATCAAACCTAGGGCCCCATGCATCCATGAATGCTAGGCAAGCACTCCACCTCTGAGCTATAACACTAGCCCTGATTTCTGTATCGAAAATAGCTAGCAAAACCAAAAGTTTAGGTAGGCTTCTTAGGTAGTGTGAAAGCTGGCATGAGGAGCCCTAACGAAAAACCAAAGGCCTGTGAGGAATCCAGCCAAGTTGGGGAATGGGGCAAATGTGCCAACTATGCACTTCCCCTCATCCCTCCACTGTGGGCGACCATGCCCAAAGCAGCGGCTATGAATTGATCACTTCAGCCACTGGCCTATCTTCAGTTTTAACATATTAAATGGCTGTATATGCAAAACACAGAAAATGAGAAACAATAAGAAACCTCTTATGCTCAAAGAAACAACATATTTAAAAATTTCAATGTTGATAGCCAATTAAATTCAGACTTAAATTCAGTTAAATTTAATGTGCCAAATTTCAAATGGAAATTTGTTTCTCTGCATTTTAAAATTTGTAGCTACTGTTTATTCTAAGGCAGACATATCACAATGCGCATGCTAGATAGAATTAAGTTTCATTTACATAAAGTGCTACAGAATTCAACACAAACATTGTTCTCAGAGGAATCATTAAAATGATCTAATTCAACCCACTCTTTTTTTTTTCATGTGGTTTTCCTTACACCTTGCCATGTACATAGTTCTGGGGTTCAAAACTGCATTCTCACACATGCCAGGCAAGCACTGTAACCACTGAGCCACCGTTCCAGCCCCAGCACACTCATTTTTTCAAATGAAAAGTCTATTTAGAAGCCAAATCTTGTGTTTGAAAAAAAATCATTGAGCTTGTACATGTGAGTATGATGACAAAGGTTGTTAGAATGTTGATATTTGGCTGTTCACACTGGTAAACACTGTCCTGAGTCCTCCGAGTGCCCCACCCAATCATGGCCCTTTACCTTCCCTAGGAGCTCTTTCAACATCAAGCAATTAAAGAATTACCACATATAAACAAGAGCCCTTTTGGGATCAAGGCTCCTACACTGAGAGCTGTGTCCTTTAGGATTGATTGGAACGTACAAGTTGCCCAAAAATATTTAGTTTTCTGGTATCACACCTGAATTCAGTCAATGACAGAAATTTAAATTTCCAGATGTAATGGACCCTTGCTGGTAGACCCAGCAACCATCCTCACACGTTGTTTTTTCTAACAAAAGCTAAGGACTCTCCAACCCTCACCCCTAAGAAATCTGTCTTCTTTTTCCCACATAGCTCATGTGTATTGGTAAAAGTTGAACCCAGTCTCTGCCCCACTGGAAAAGATGACATAGATTTCAATCCATCTGTACATCCATGCCCAGGATGAGCATGTGATGGTCCAATTAGGATGTTAGGAATGCAAAGTCACCATTGCTCATTCTTACACTGGGGCCCATTGAAACTTGCAGACACCTCACTAACAATGGGGGATACAGTTTGAAAGTTTACATCGTTGATTGTAAAGAGAAAAGTAAAGAGAACTAAGCAACTCAAAACGTAGAAAACTGGTCCCTTGTTGGCACAGCTGAGCCTGTAGATCAACTAATCCTAATGTTTACCCCACACCTAAGCCTTCCCAGCACCTTAACTTAAAATTTTTATATTTTTATTTATGCCAATTTAAATTGAATTTTCTTTTACTTAAAACCCTTAAGGAACCTAACTCATACACTATTCTCCTGGCAAAGTTTCATGAAGATTACTTGGTACAACCACAGTTATGCCACAAATTTAGAGACCAAAATAAAATTTCCCTAACTATGTTCTGAAGAGCACAAATTTTAAGAGAAGTTAATATTTATGGTCCTGGAGAAGAAACCATCCATAAACAAAGTTAAATAGATAGACTTGGATCATTTAACAAAGAGGATTTGTGGAGTATACAAGAGAGAATTTTCATGCTAAATCTTATACAATTCATTTAAAAATTTATTCAGTTGGTTAATCTTCCTCTACCCTTGCCTGAAGAACGTGGCAGGTCAATTGGGTTTTCTGCTTACTCTGTGGAAAGAGCTTTCTTCTTTCTTTCTTTCTTTCTTTTTCTTCTTTCTTTTTTTTAAGAGAGAGAGGAACATTGAGAGAGAGAATCGATTTTATTTAGTTTTTCATGTGGCTTTTGTTGCTTGGACACTTTGTTGTGTATGCGGTGATCGGGTTCCAACTCACGTCCTCACACATGCCAGGTAAGCACTGCAACTGCTGAGCCGCAACTCTAGCCCTGGAAAGAACTTTGAAGTCACAAAATACAATGTCAATTCAAAAAATAAAGACCAATTTCTGTTCTTTCCTTCCCTTCACCCTTCACCTACTCATCAGCTGCTCAGGAAAAGGTGGAATGCAGATAAGGCTGCCAGATTTAGTAAACAGAAATATAGGAAGCTTAGCTAAACTTGATTTCAGATGAATAGAAAATTATTTTTTTTTGGTATAAGCATGTCCTGAAGATTTCTTGGGACATACTTATAATAAAAGTATGCATCATTTGTCTGAAGTTCAAATGTAACTGAGCACTTTTTATTTTTATCCAACAACACTGAGTGAGGGCAGGGAGAAAAGATAAGTGATTTATGACCCGTACTTTGCTGAGTGACCTTATGTTCTTTGGGCATGGTAGATAGTAAAGGTGACTCATGTGGGACAATTGTAGGGGTTGTTTGAACATTCATTCTATCACAGGAGAGGCATCAACTCTCAAGATTGAGTGATACTCCAGACTGAGTGACACCTTCTGGGTATCATGAGGAGGTCCACCCTTATTTAGGTTCTGGTCCACTTGTAGGAAGGCTTTACACCAGTTACCACCCGCTGCAACCCATTCTCTGTCAGTGGGAAAGAATAAGCCATTTTTACCCTACTGTAGCAGTGAACTCCTGCCGTGGTTACCAAGATACTTAAGGGGCCAAATTTTCCATCAACACTTCCCAGGAGGGAATGAACTTGTCCCCTTTGTGCTTGACATTGTGGGAGCACACAATAAACTTTTGAAGTAGTCCCACTGAAGCCCCTGTTTGCTGGGCTTGGTGTAAGAGTTACTAACCTTTCCAAGTATAAAAAGGTTAGGGCCCCATTAGCGCAACTACTAATCACTCCTGAGGAAATCTCATAAAATCATTCCCTTTATTCTGTAAATAAATCCAAGAGTTATGGAATATGTTCTCAGAAATTAGCTGGATCCATCTGCATATTGTAATTTAGCAACCTACTTGGGAGTTTTGCATTTATTTTATCTTGATGTCTAGTTGAAATTTCAGTTTTAACATTTTGTTATATAGGTTTCTTTTCTGGGAAAATTCTCACATCTTTTAATATAGCATGACTAAAACAAACCTGGAGGAGGCACAGAACTGCTTTCCTAGGCTGTCTCATGCATAACCTCTACCCTTGACTATTGACTTAAAATATTTTCCCCATTTAAAAAAAAAAGGAAGGAATTTTAGGGGGCTGGATTGTTTTGGGATTCCTAGAGAAACTACAGTCCTCAAAAAAGTATCTAAATAATTCCTGCAAGTGTTAAAAACATCTTCCTTTTTTGTATTGTTCTATTCTCCTATCTCATTCTACTAAAACCATCTCACAGAAGACTTTGCTCCTCGGCCTTCCAAGTAGTGTCATGTGTCAAGTCCAAGGTCTCTGGAAAGAAAGATAAGACCAGGGAAATCAGGGTTGTGGGTTTTATGAGATCCAGCACCCCAAATAACCACCAGCTAAGGAGCTTGGGTGTGATGGGAGAAAATTGGACTACATGGTTTCAAATTATCTAACTTGAAAATCCTGTGACTTTCATTCTAAGTTACTTCTATCTGGAAACCCTAATGGAGTCCTACTCTAGTATATTTCTTCATTTAAAATTTCAGTTGCATCTATTCTCTTAATTGCATCTTAACCCAAAAGAATAAGGCAGATGCTTGACAAGGTTTAACCTGGATTAGCAAGTACATGGCAAACAACTTCCACTATACTCAAGAAATGTAACAAATCAACTTTTGTAATTCATGAGAATTGTAAAATATGATCTTGAATTTCTCTATCACCACATTGTTTGTTGGTCTAAAGAAATTGGCTTCTGCTTTCTTCCTCATTTAGTACCTTCAGGCCTTCAAGAATGATCTCAATATATACTATAAATGCTTTGTTAGGGTCTATTGCAATAAATAATAGCCACACAGTAATAGCTCATTCCCCTATAATTAACTTTCTACCAGCATTACTAATAAACCATGCTTCTCTTTCTTTCCTGTTCCTATTAACCTTATAACATCCCTGAGTTCAGTAGTCTTAATTGAGTAACATTTATCTTTTGGGTAAATCATGCTACTTACTAAAAATGCTTTGCAGGTCAATCTGCTTCTTATGGTTTTATTGTTTACAACCTAAGCCAGGGTTCTTCACTTCTGAGTGAGACTGGCATTCAATGGGCTAGGGAGTATATTGAGTTGGGGGTGGGAGGGAGTACATTATTCCTACCTATCTTATTCTTTAGGACTAATCAAATCAAATCAAATTCTGTAATACCAATGATGGAAAAGAAAACTGTTGATGCATAGGAAAGGCATTTTTAAAATAATTTAAGATATTCAAAGCAAAAAAATTATCACATACAATATGTTACAACAAGATCAGCATCAAGGGTATATAGATAATTACATGATGAGAGAGTATGTCTTTCATTCATTTGTTTAACAAATATTCTTTCGCAAGCCAAACATTAGTCAAGCACTATTTTAGGCATCATATAGGGCCTTCCTAAATTTTAGAAGTTGTCTGGTGGACAATTACCAGGTCATCATATATATTTACTCTGTGTCAGTTTGAAATAGGTAGGATTAGGATCAATAGAACCTAGCTTGGTCCAGTTTGACACTTTTTTTTTTAAAGAAAGAAAGGGGGGACAATGAGAGAGAGCGACAGAGAGAAGCAATTTTTATTTAGTTTTTGATGTGACCCTCATTCCTCAGACACTTTGTCGTGCACATGGTGCTGGAGTTTGAACTCATGTCCTCGCGCATGCCAGGCAAGCACTGTAACCACTGATCCACCACTCCAGCCCCTTGACACTTTTTTAATTTTGTAACGTTTTGCTGGCACTTTTTTAATTTTGTAACATATTGACTTACTTTAATGTATAAACATCATGATGGCTAATCCAAAGTCCTTTGAGTGATTTTAAAGAATTTGTACAGACAAAAATAAACTGTATTCCTATTTGTTCATTTGATTAAAATTCTATTTATTTAAAAGACAAATGCTTCAGCCAGAGTTGACTTTTTCTTGCCTGTATACCTGGACTAAAACATTTTCTCCAATACCAAAATTTCCTTTTTCACTACTTTGATCCATCCTCCTATTGCCCAGAGTTCCTGTCTTCAGAGGTTTGCTTTATCCAGACTTACATACTAAATTCTAAAGAACAAGAAGGAGTGCTCATGGAACATAATTTACAGTCAAACAACTCCAACATGCTATTGGTTTGCTTTCTTTCTGAGGATATGCATACAAGACCAATAGCAATAGCTCACAAGAACCAAAATTCTTCTTTCCACTCCTGTCACGTAACTAACAACCTCCTTTGTAAACAATTGGTTCTTCACAAAACTGGTATAAAAAGGAGTTTAGATTTGGGTGTCAGGTGGATTTCTTCGGTCTCATATTTTATTTTACTCCTGCAAATTAAGAATTATTTATTGTACATTCATCCAAGTGTTTAAAACAAAGAACTGTTGCTGTTTAAAATATAGAAAAACAACAGAGGAAAAACATGGCAGGGGTTATGAAAACAGTCATTGAAGCAAAGCTTATCTCAGGAAGAAGAGGAAATCAACAGTACAGCCTAAGCAAAAAGATCTTTCTAAAATTGTACTTGTTGACTAAAAGGTGACTGATAACCAGGGGACTAAACACACCTGCTCTCTCCTACTATTTAAAATACCTGTCCTCACATATTATTATGCAGAAACTTAAAGGGGAAAATCATAGGTTACTGTATCAGTTTTTAATTAAACTAAAAATCATACACTGATATATCAAAAAGTTAAATGAAATTCAAAAGGCCAAATAAGAGACCAAGAAAGAAAAAGAGAAGGAAGCCAGATGCACGCCTGTATTTCTGGAAGAACGGTTTTAGAAGGCTTTATTTGGAACCTCTTTACAGCGAAGGCTGAGGTTAGCCTGAGATCGCGTGCCATTCTTGAAGGGTCCTGGAGGATGACTCATTTGTTTTATCATTTCTCATGAAAGCGAGAGGTGGCAGCCATCACAGGAGAGCAAAGGGTGATTTGCTGACTGATTTCATTACTGCAGTGAAGAAAGCAATCACACGCAAGCTTCAAAACCTCCCTGCTCCCAGAGAAACCCAGCAGCCTGGTATGAAAGAAGCTACTTACACACAAGTGGGCAAGTGGCAAATGAAAACACAGGCACAAAGAACAGAAACAACACTGTTTTCAAGATGGTAACAGCCGTAACAAATAGTCAGGATTTTTCTAGTTTCCATCGATATACTTCATGCTCTTAGCTGCACATTGCAAGTTACAACAAAATTGATTCCTGCCCTGAATTTTTTAAAAATTCTTTCCTTTTCTAAATGCATCACTCCACTTTCGTTGTCCAAAAGACAGTTTTAGTTTACTTCCTCTCAAACAGGTGCAATTTTAATAGAGTAGTGAGGGCACATATCACCTGCCCACCCAAGGCATTTTTGGGGCTCAGGAACAATACTTCAAAGTATGGCGCTCTCCTTTGCCATGCCCTTGAATCCAAAGGTTGAAGACCCAGAAGCAACCTTAGAACCAAGTTTTCTGACCTGATCCTGCCCTCCTCCTACCCCTTTCTTCATCAAGGTGTAGGAAGGAGCTTCTTTTCAAGTTCCCTCATCTATCTAAACATAGATCCTCCAAAACGGAACTCAATTGTCATGAGGACCCTCCCTGGAATTTCTTCAACTGGGGGACACTGACAGCATCACAGAAGCTGAGACTAAAGGTACACTGTACCAAGATTCTGTCAGACTGTCACTGATGGTTCTGATACAGTATTTATTACCTGAAAGACTTTTATCTGTCTGAAAAGAAAATCTTTATTCACCATATATCCACGCCACCCACACATGATAACTTGTCTCCACCTCCACTCAGAAGCCCAGAGTCTTTACTCTTCTTTAGTTCAGAATGCTTCAACCATCAACCCTTCTCATGTTTTGTGAGACTTCCATCAATATGCACATAATTAAAGTGGTTTTTCTCCTGTTAATCTGTCTACTGTTGGACTCAATTATTGGACCTTCAGGGGTAAAAAGGAATTTTTTTCCCTCTTCCTTAGAATTGAGGAATGAGTGGTGGAAACAATGAGCCAAGGGAGGAAGCAAGTGATAAATGCTCTAAGAGAAATAATAGGAAAGTCAGTGTTTCTGTTAGG